>CAUYRT010036132.1:0-48641 GCA_963574885.1 Lepilemur ruficaudatus
GCCTCTTCCATCTCTCTGGCCTTTCATTGCATAGATTTGGTTAAGACTGAAGTTGGCAACTGCAGAAGGGAAAAAATAAGGTTAAGGTAAAACTGAATAATTTGACAAGACAGAGAGTAACACCAGGATAAGAAGAATAAACTCAAACAGTAAGGAGGAGGAATGGGATTGTGGTATGAGGAGCCAACAGAAAATGAAGGGGAGTTTGCAGTTGAGATTTTAGAAGACAGTTTCAGTGGTGAGATCAGAGATGAAGGGTAGGGCCACAATACTCCTTGCACTTAAGCCTCCCAGACCCAAGTGGGATCTCTGCCCCCAGACTCCTTGCCTCAGGAAGTTCTGTGCTTTGAAGGACTTCATTCATCATAGGCATAAAATATTATGATATAATAATAAGATGAAATATGCAGAATAAAACAGAATAACTATAAGCCACCTACAAAAACCCAGCAAACATTATCTTTACCTTGTTTGTATGGGACCTATTATATGGCACATGAAAAATGTTGACTATATCTACATTATTTCAGCTAATTATTTTGCATTAGACAGAATAATTCCAGATTCCAATAGCTTGGGATCCCTATATAGTAAAAAGTCCTGGAAAATGTTGCACCTGATGCTTGCCTGACATTTTCCTCTAATATTACTTAAGTATTCACAGATTTATCACTTATATGTAAAAGAAATACTCTGTTTTACCTCCTACAAGTTTCATATCATTGTATTTGCCTCAATGTGATATATTGCAATAAAGTTGTTGCTAATAAAATAGACAAGTTTTCCATTGTGATCTGCAAACAAGTGGAAAATTCCTCCTCTTCAGCATTTGTTTTATTGTTGAGTGATATAAAAGATGTCCTGCCTGGCTATCACACAAATCCTCAGGGAGATCTTGGTCAACATAGTGAGAGAGCAAATTCTAGGAATGGACTTATTACTGCCTAATGATTTCAAAAGAAAATATGGTTGGAAGATGTGTTCTTTTAGTTGATACAATTGCAATAGTAAGTTTTACGTGAAGAGAGAACGAATTACCTTTCACATTCTTTTCTGCATTCTCTGGTTAAGACTTGCATTTGAGAATACGAAGCACAGTAATAACATTTGAGAGAGTCATTGGAAGCCCGCACACCCAGATATCATGATGGGTGATCCAGAATCATGGGTAAAGATATAACCAGCATTAAGTGAATGGTATCCGGGAATTGTAGAGACAAGAAGGCCTATATCATTTCAATCTGAATAGATTCCAAAGAGTTGTGGCATTGTGAGTAATAATAGTGTCGTTACCTTTTTCTTATGGTCGGAGATATAAAATTCTATAGTAATAACACATTTGCAATAAAAAACAGGAAGAGATGGTTTCTGGACACAATAAACCTGGACACCATGAAGGATCTTCACATGTACTGATTGAATAATAAACAAATACATAATCCCCTTTTTTGTACCCAGTAATCTAAATCGTCACTGAGATATAACAATACCTCATAGAGGCCCATAAATTTAGTATTACATATTTTATTTAGAATGCTTATATTGGCAGAGACCACAAGCAATGTTTCTTCAGGGCCCTGCACACCCCTCCGTAGGCAATGCCCCCTGAAATATTGAAAGAGATAAAGGATTTCAAGGGTTTTTTTTTTGGTATATTATGAAAAGACTTTCCTTTTGGTACCTCTTCAAGGAACTTTAGTCATAATTTAAATTGTTTTTTTTTTCCTGGATGTCAGACTGCACAAGTAATACCAATTATACAAATAAGAAAGTTTAGCAAAAAAAGTGATTTTCCAGAGATCACCCAGTAGTAAAGAATGATGCAAGGTTTGCCTCAAGATGTATCTAACTCCAAAGATCATTCTCTCTATCACAGCACACATCTTTTTCTTCCTCTGATGAATAAGTAATTCAGACTGTCCAATTTTGGTGATACTTGCCTCCAACTTTACCGTAATATCAAAACATTCTCACATCAATTTAATTTGATTGCTTAAATATTCTGCACTAATAGAGAATGAAATCACTAAGATCGTTAGATAAGATATTCTCAGCAGTTATCTTATAAATCAATAAGCATTTGCTTCCTATAGTTTTGATCGCATACACACGTTCCGTAGAGTCAGACCCTTGTCTTACAATGACATAACTTGGTTTCTCTTTGCTGATATTGAGGACTAGAGTCTACACACATTTTTCTTCTGTTAGATTTCTGATTCTTCAGGCAACCCTGACTATATAGGCACCTATTGATTTTTTTCTTTTTATCACCTTAATTTTAACATAGGCTTAACCTGTCAGAGTCTCTTGCTCATATGTGATTCAATATATATTGAATGAATTAATGAATGTCTGAGCTAAGTTACATAACTATCTCAATAATTTTGAATCAATATTCTGACTAAAGATGAGATGAGACTTTACTGAGCAATTTTCATGTCCTAAACTTATGTGCCAGATATTATCATATCAAAAAATTAAAGACACATTTTAAAGTTCATATCCCAATAGAGCTATGAAGATTCCATAGGAAATAAACTAGCAAAGTATATTATTACAAAATATGTAATTATAAAAATGTTATCCTTAAGAAAAAATATGTAGCTTTGATATATAGAACAAAATCTTCTGAAGCAGAAATAATCAAAATTCTCTGATATAACTAGATCACTGCTCAACGATGATAAAAACCTATTATCTAACACAAGAAAATCATGTAGATCTCTACTATGGCTTATTTACAAAAATATTTGTATTAAGTATTTTTTCATTCTTAATAAATACTTAAAAATTGATAAAATGAAGCAAAATTAAAAGTTCATGCAATCTAATATGAATTCTGCTACAAAAGAATATATATAATATTTTGAATTAGATTTATTCCAGAGAGACCAGCTTCTGGGGGGTCATGGGATCTGGCTTTCATATGTTAATGAATCATTTTACTCTTCAAAGATGGAGGATAAGTTTGTGAGCATGACTAAAACCCTGGTTGGTCCAGAGTGTAGGATGATCAATGAGAAAACACAATGAGCTTCCAGCCATTTTCACATTGTTTCTACCAGTATTGATGATCTAATTTATAATTTTAAAAAGAGTATCTTCACTCTTATTAAAGTTCGTATTCCTCCTAGAATGAGGAGGGGAGTGGAATATAATGAATCACCTCTGTGCAGGATGTTTATACTTAGAAGTTGGTCAAATAAAACACATGCTCTCCTCAGTCTGGTTCTCTTTATGTCAAGGCTATTTTTAGCCACACTGGTAAAATTGAGAGGAAGCTTGCCACACTCAACAGTTAATATTCGCAGGTCTTTCAGAAACATTCCATCTTATTACAATGCATTCTATACAGGGAATAGACTTATGATTATCATCCATTATTTATTTAAATAAAAATATTCAATGAGTGAATTGATTAAATGATGAATAAAGCATTTTGCAACTGGCTTCACAATAGTTATTTTATTGATTTCTTTCTATGTAAACTTTGGAATATTAATTATCTAGGATGTTTAGATAGATGCCTAATTAAAAGAATAAAAATATTCCATCATTTTGCTTTTTAATTACTTGAAATTATTTTAATACACTTCCTATCTGTTTCTACCAGTGTTTGTACATTTCTTCATGTATTATAAAGGCCAGATATATAATCAAAAAGTTCAAAATAATTTCTAGCTAATAACTAGTGACAGTACCCTTGCTATGCCAACTATTTGTTGTGAATGAGTTATTTACATCACTTTAATGCCATCCTGGTGACAGATATGTGCTTTCTTAGTTAAATGGTGTTGGAAAAACACCATTAAAAACATTTTTCCCAATTCAGAAAAGTTCTCTACAAAAGTAGTGGAGAAAGAACGCTGTTTTGTTATTCAATAAGCATTAAACCAGATGTAATGTGCATCACAGGTAATCTGCTATGAGGCTGCAAATGCAAAAACTTCATTCTTCTGTATAGCCAAGACCTCAAGTAAGAGGACTTGACAGTGTCATTCGTTACATAGTTCATCCTGGATTCACCTCATAATTGGGTGATCATCCGTGTTACCTAATCAGCTTTATCCAGAAAAAAAAACAAACTTCTCAAATCTTTATGATATATATAGTTTGCAACTTGGAGCAAGGTATTCACCGAAGTTAGACTTCAACCTACTCATAGAAACTGGACAGAAAAGGATGCTATCACCCTTGATATATACATTTCAAAGAGATGGCTCCCAAGTCCTTGAGAAAGATGTTCCTGGGTCATAAAGCTGACAAAAGGCCTATCTAGTTTCAAAAGGATTTATACACATTTCAAAGAGAGGAAAAAGTACTACAAGTTTTCTAAAGTAAATGCTCTAAGAAAAAGGAGGGGAGGCAAATCTCTTCCCTTATTTTCAAAGGGAAAACAAAGCTGCTTGTTTATGTAATTTTTAATAATCATCTTTATGGACTACTTCTAGCTAATTAGCATTACTTCACATAGTTATTTTTTGGTGAGAACCATTAACATCCACTATATCAGCATTTTTCAAGAATTTAATACATTGTTGTTAATTATAGTCACCGTGTTGCATAATAGATGTCTTGAACTGGTTCCTCCAAAGTAGCTAAAATTTTTTATCCTTTGACCAGTAGCTCCTCAAACCTTCAACCCCAAACGCCGAAGCCCCTGGTAACACCTTTCTCCTCTCTATTTCTATGAGATCAACTTTTTTAGATTCCACATATAAATGAGATCATGCAGTATTTGTATTTCTGTGCCAGGCTTACTTAACACAATGTCCTTTATATTCATCCATGTTGTTGCAAATGATAAGAATGCCTTGTTTTCTATGGCTGAACAGTATTCCACTGTGTATACCTCATTTAGCTTCCCCTTTAGGAAGGACGGAATTTCCTCTTTTACAAGGCCAAATAGGATCCCATGTGTATATCTACATTTGCTTTATTCATTTATGCATTGATGAACACTTACAGTGGTTGCATATCTTGGCTATCATGAATACTGCTGTAATATTGGAGTACAGATATTTCTTTGACATACTGATTTCATATCATTTGGATATATACCCAATAGTAGGATTATTGGATCATATGATAGTTCTACTATTAATTTTTTGAGGAACTTCCTATACCATTGTCTATAAAGGCTATACTATTAATAGACATTCTCACCAACACTAGCAAGGATTACCTTTTTTCCACATCCTCCTGAAGGTATATTATCTTTTTTCTTTTTAATAGCCATCTAACAAGTGTGAGGTGATATTTCATTGTGATTTTAACTTGCACTTCCCTGATGATTAGTGAGGTTGAGCATTTTTTTGCACACCTGTTTGGCATTTTTATGTCTTTTTCTGAGAAATGTCTATTCCGATCCTTTTCCCGTTTTTTAATTGGATTATTTGTTTTCTTGCTATGGAGTTGTTTGAGTTCCTTGTACAGTTTGGACATTACCCCTTATCAGATGTATAGTTTACAAATATTTTCTTCCATTCTGTAGGTTGTCTCTTCACTCTGTTGTTTCCTTTGCCATGTAGAAGCTTTTTAGTTTGATGTACTCTCATTTGTCTGTTTTTGCTTTTGTCACCTGTGCTTTGGGGTCATATCCAACAAAATGACTGCCCAGAACAACATCAATCTTAAAAGTGAAAATGTAAAAGGCTAACATGAATAAAGCAATTGCTTAAGCACTTACAACTAGTAACACATTTAATACACAAGGTAGATACTATTATTATTGTTCTTTCTTACTAAAAGAAAACAGAGACACAGAATTTAACCAATTTTTCAAAGCTACTTAGCTAGCTAGCAGCAACACTAGAAATTTGACTCTGAGCCCCAATTTTTAACAACTACTATGCTATGTCCACCTTCTAGGGTGATGTGGTAAAGTGTATTAGATATTCCACGTTCTGCAATGCTCAGCATATAGTACGCACTCAATAAATACTACCCTCTATTGCTGTTTTGTGATTTGTTGTGTCAAAGCTCCCAAATTCTGGCTTTCAGGGTAATCTTCACCCTTTTCCTCCACTAATTAAAAAAAAAACTTTTATTTATTCTGCTCTATAGGCAATATTAATACATAAATGTGGGATTTTACGATTAGGGAACTCTGTCATTAACTAATTCATTCAGTCAGCAGCTATCTAAGCAGTGCCTCCTAAATGCTAGGCACTATGCTAGGTACTTTCATAGAAGTCCATGCTTTAAAGATTTGAGGAAAATTAATAAGTATTACGGGTTCAAGGCCCACAGAGACTAAAACCTATTATTAGAGCTTAATTTGAAAACAAAATTGGCATGAACTACACAGAAGCCTCAAAACCTTTTGAATCTGACCCTGTCATCTTTCTCTAAGTGATTTATCCAGAGATCTGTTACTATTTTCTTGAGGCAAAATTGTCTTGAATGACCCAAGGTTTCCATTAATAGTTTTCTTTTTTTTTTTTTTTTGTCTCAGCTAATTGCTTTAGAATACGTCTCCATCTGCAATCTTCTTATAGTTAACATTTTAAGACTCTGATAAAAACTTAGCTTCCCCTTAGGAAACTCAAAATCTACAAAAGCAAAATGTTGAACTTATAAACGATGGAATCAAGGAGACAGACGTGGTAAAAATATTAAAAATTTGAAAAATTAATCGTAAAGATAATTATATCCTGGCAGTAATATACTTGAAAGTTTCTCATAGTGCTGCTAACCTCAAGATCAATTTTTGCCATGTTTATCATTGGTAAGTGGAGGTGTGGGGAGGGCTGCTGAGTAAGTGTGAAAGGATTAGGGTAGTTCGGTCTCAAATCCTAGCTCTGCCTCATAGTAGTATCTGATTTTGGACAGTTTACTCAACCTTTCTGAATCTTAGTTTGCAAATCTGGAAAATTAGTTGGTCTTTTTTATGTATTTCAAAATTGAGTTGTATTAGCAAGGTAATGAATATAAAGAAATTATTAAGTGCTAACTGTATTATCAAGTAAGTTATTTTATAAGTGTTCAATACATAATGAGTTCAATAAAATTTATCTGAAATACTATAAGCCTACATCTTTCTATTTTTTTTTCATGTATTTCAATACGGCAACCATAATCACCTTTTTAAATTAAGTCAGGTCAAATCAAACACCTCCTGACCTTGATGTGCAAGTCCTTACCTGGTCTACATTTTGTTTGCTCTCTGACCTCATTTCTTTCCAATCTTTGACTCCTCTGTTTAGGTCACAGTCACGTGAGCTCAGGACTTTTTTTCTATTCCTGAATCTGGAGAGATACACTCCTGTTCCAAAGCCTATGCACTTGATGTTGCCTCTCTTGGAACACTGTTATTTATTTATTTATTTTGAGACAGGGTCTCCCTCTGTTGCCTAGGCTAGAGTACAGTGGTGTCATCATAGCTCACTGCAACCTCAAACTGTTGGGCCCAAACAATCCGCCTGCCTCAGCCTCCTGAGTAGCTGGTACTATAGGCCCACAGCACCACACCTGGCTAAGTGGAACACATTTTGACCTTTCCGTTGCAGTTTGCTCCTTACCTCCTTGAGGTTTTTACTCATATGTCATTTTCTCTTTAATGTCTTCTGTAACCATCCTATTAAAAATGATGTTTCACCTCCCCATACTTCTTAGTCTTTTTCGAAGGCTTTGTTATTCTCCATAACATTTGTCACTATTTAATGTGTAAATTATAATTTGCTTATTTATGTTATTTATTACTTGACTCCCTTACTGTAATAGAAACACTATGAGGGCAGGAGTTTGTGTCAATCTTAGGCAATTTTGTCAGCCCACTTCCAAGACGAGTCTAGTACACAAAGGACACTCAATGAGCATATGACAGTATAAATTCTCCAAGGGGAAAAAAAAAAAGCATGAATAAAATTCTCAGAGTGTGGATAAAAGAAGTATGGTGGGTCAGAATATGTAGGAAGGCGTGTCATAAGGAGACTTGATTGTATTTTAGGATGATTTGTGTAAGACAAACCAATGGGAGACAAACCACTTGGGAAAAACATAGAGTTATCTTATATCATCCTTGATAACTTTTAGTTGTTTACCTCTTATTTTAGGTAACCAATAACTAGATATTTAATCAGCAGACCAGATATTATCATTGGTCTTAGCTAGTTTGCTATATCATACTTACTATCTAGTACTTTACATTTTTTATCAACCAGAAATATCTCATGATATATAAATATAATAAATTAATAGCATTTCTTAAAGCCCTAGGGATGTCTCAGCAGGAGAAACCCTTCAAGGAAGTACCAATACATGTATATGTAACAGGTGAGTTCTAATTTTGAATTTGGCAGAGGTCACATGACTCAAGAATCCTACAGATTTTATGTACCAGGTCTATCAACATCAACATAAATTAACGTGAAATTACATCAAATTTTTTTAAAAATGCAGGAAATATTTTCATTGCATTTTTAAAATAAAACATGAGTTTATTTTGAGTGAATTTTGTGGTGCTCCAATTTATACAAAAATTTCTTGAGTGTGTTTCTGTGCTATTATATTCTATCATGAAATATCGTTACCAATTTGTGCCATACCCCATCTCACTCTCAGAAGTATTTATGTCTAAAGGAAAATTATGGCTCATAAAAATGATCTCTCTTAAACAAATATATGGTGGAGGATAGTAAAAAAAACATAACACTGTACTTTTTACTTGACTTAATTTTATTTCCTTGCTTGCATGTTAGGTATTGGATGCATCAAATAAAATACTGTTATTGGTCTTAGACAGTTTCATTGCTATTAGCTATACTCTGCATGTTATCCAGTGCCTTACGTTTTCTGTGGCATTGCCAAATGATCCTTACATTTGACAAAATGTATTAAATATTATATTCTTATTGAATTAGAAGTAATTGCATCTGTTTCAATTACTGAGACCACATTCTGAATCATATGCATTTATTTTTATTGTTGTAGACTCAACATTTTAGCTAAATAAATTAGTGATAAGCCAAGAAATGATTATGAAGAGTTTATATCATTAACTAGTTGAGGAAGTTAAATAAATTATTTTCAATGTTAATTCTTTTTAATCTTTCATATTAATATGCAACCTGAAAAATTTGTTTCTCATTTTGTGAATTAATCAGCTTTATAGAGTGCCCATAAAATTACTTATTCTTAATATAAAATGCATTAAATTCTTCTTTTATTATAGAACTAATCTCACTCTTCTGCCCTTGTCTGTGAAGGCAGAAATTATATCTAATTTATTCTTCTATCACAGAGCATTAGAGAGTACTAAGACCATAGTGGGTGCTCAGCATATATTTTAAATGAAATAATTAATAATCACATAACCAAAATTTTCTCTAATTGTTTGCTATTTTGAGAAGAATTTTAGTGCTATAAACCATAAAATCAGATGAGTTCTTATCTTGAAGAAACTTACAGTGTGATAATATTTTCAAATTTCTTAAACTTTTGATTTTCCCTGAGATATTCTCAAATGTTCTCTTTTCACTTCCATGTGTTCTGATAATAAGTTCAACTCAGCACAGGCAAATCAACATGTCAGTAGATTAGGAGCAGAGAGGAAAAAGGTAGATCCCGGGTGTATGGGTCCTTTTAGTGATTCATGTGACTTAGAGCTAGTGTGGAATTATACACTGATATGCCTTGGAAAGTCCTAGTTTAGACCTGTTGTGTTGGTGTCTAAATAGATTTTAGCAATTTTGCTCAAAAACGGGCCTTAGTTGAGACAACAAATTGTATAGTCACTCTACCTATGATGCCCTATTGCCACGATCACTGGTTTGTTACTTAGATTTTCAAAGTTTCCACCCCATGACTACCTAAGAATGTATAAGGATATTTAGAAACCTGACAGTAGTGCAAGAAATTCTAATATTCAGTATACAGAAACACAAACATCGTGCACATGACCATTCCTTAATTCATTTGATAAGTATGCCCACATAGCAGAGATCTAATTCATATATTACAAGGGAAAATTCAGAAGCTTAATTCAAATGTACCAGATGCTTCCTGTCAAGCACCAACAGCAGCAATGCTGTTAGCATCATAATGAAGGACACGATGACACATTAGATATCAAAAGAATGGCTTATATTTTTTTCTCTCATGAAATTAGAGAAATTGCCTAATTCCAAACTGGCACTGAAACTGCTTCTTTTAGTGGAAGCTGGATATTGTGCCTACTCTGTTTTTCCATAATTTGTAAAATATGCTTGGTACATAAACATCTGGGCATGTGTACAGGCTTAAAATGTTATAAACATGTCCTTAAACTAATTTATCTTTTTGTCTATTACAAATTTGATTTATGCATAATATAAATAACTTTGTTTACAGCCTTTTGATACCCAAAACTTTATTTTGTCCAAGGAATCAGAATAACAAATGCAATTACTTGAACTAACCAATCTCATTTTGGCAGAAAGGAAACTATAAACTGTGAAATCTGATTGTCTGTTTTCAATTTCTTATAGATTCAGTTTTCAAGAGGACATAAGGATCAATTAGGATTTGATATATATTTTTTTAAACGTGGACCTTAATGGATAAAGGATATGCTTTAAATTCACATATATCTGGGCTTGAATCCCAAGTTAGTCGATTACCAGTTTTGTGAGTTGGATAAGTTATTTGATCTTTTTCAGCTTCATTATTCTTGTTTGTAAAATGAAGATAACAGTTCTCTCTTTTAGGTTACAAGATTATGTGAGATGATGCATTTAACAGGTTAAGCACAGTGCCCGGCATATAATAAGGGCTTAACCTTTTCCTTTTTTTCCCAACAAAATTACTAGTATATTGGAGGAAAGAACTGTACTTATTATTTTTTGTCACATCTCTTTTTTCCTCTTCCATTCTGATCTATAAAAAGTGCCACATACATGGTACTTAATAAATATATGCTACCTCCATTTAATAAATTCCAGAATATAATTATAAATCTGACATTTTCAGGCTTTGTCTGGTTGTATGATTTCTCTTTTTGATTTTCATATTATCATTTTTCCATGTCTGAGAATTTTGATTATTGGAGGCACTTAATGCAGCTTTGTTTGTCAGTTTTAACTGAATGCAGCTAAAGTGTGTTCAACTCCAAGTAACACTATTACCTATGGAACTATTCTGGTGGAAATATTAAAACAAACTAAACCAAGTGGCATAGAGAAAAGTTAGGTGAGAAAGAGGAAACCGGACACAGAGTCTATCCCAAAGTTTGTCTGAGGGTTATTCTTCCATTTACCTATCTTACATTTGATTGTGAGAAGAATATGAGAGAATCTGGGCAGTGAATAATTCATCTTGCTACTGAATTTTTTTTAAAACTTGGTGATGATGCTACCTTTTTCTAACGCATGGCCAAGGTAAAAAAAAAAAAAAAATCTTTTGACTTGCTTTGCTATGGTTTCCTCTTTTTCCAAACAAAGATCTATCATAATGACCATCATATGCTTAATAAATTGCTTTGATATACATTTAAGGAAATTCCTTAATTTTGTTAAACGGAGTTGGCTAAATAAACAAAAATCACATAGAAGCAGAACAATTATTAGGAAATATATAATATTAAAACTGAATTATAAATTTCTGATAGCATAAAAAGTTTTATGCATATTTTTCTGAAAATATTGTAAAATGTTAATTTTGTGTATTTGTCAAGGGACGTGATTAATGTTGAATAATTATTATCAATAGAAAACCATCTAAAAACCCTTGATTGAGTTGCAAAGAGTTTAATTGACAAGTTAATTTAAGTAAATATGCAATTATAACTGATGAAAATACAATAATCAAACACATTCATATTTGTTTTTTCTCTGTATTGATTGGTGTAACTAATGAAGAAAAGGTTGGGGTTTACTTCTGATTCTTCTTCTTTCTCCTTCTCCTCCTCCTCCTCCTTCTTCTTCCCCTTCTTCCCTTTCTTCTTTCTTCCTTCTTCCTTCCTTTTTCCTCCTTCCTTCCTTCCTTCCTTCCTTCCTTCCTTCCTTCCTTCCTTCCTTCCTTCCTTCATTCCTTCCTTCCTTTGATTGGAAAGATTAGTTTGAGAATGTTCACATGCTGAAAAGTAATGGTGCTAGTTGATACATAGGTTGAAAGTGAAAGAAAGGGGATAATATTTATGAATTGAAATGTCAGAAGAGACAACAGAGGATGGGCTTTAGAACACAGGTGAAGTGACAAATATTACACAAGATTAAGGGCTCTTTCTATTGAAATAAGAAGGAAAGAGATAACATGAATGTTAATTCATTCTTCCTCTCATTTATTCAATTAACAAATATTGAAACTTACAGTGACAGTTACTTTACTATACCCTTGGTTGAAGAGATTAAACTAAGTCATTTTTCTAAAGGGATTCAAAACATGAAAAATTGGAGGAGACAGGTGCTATAATCCAGGTATGTACAGGGCTACAGGAATATATGCCTTTCCTTAATGATACTTAACAAATTACACATTTACATTTATTCTCTTAATCATTCGGTTAATGCTATTCCCCATTACATTTATCTACTAGATGGTAAAACTCCACAAGGTCAGGGACCACAATTATTTTCCTTACCATTTTATTTTATTTATTTTCCTTACCTTATGTGCAAAGAACATGCACATAAGAAGTAATTTGTATGTGTGTGTATATATATACATATGTTGAATAAGTTTATTAACACAAGTAGCACTTAATCTAGTTAGGAGGTAGAGGAGAATGGGATTAGTTAATGCTCTCTAGAGGAAAAATCAATTGGGAGTTTTAAAGGATAGATATGAGTTGGTCAAGGCTAGAAAATTGGGGTTTATGTGTTTGAGAAGGAGCAGAGGGAGCTATAGGTGCAAAAATGTGATTAAATAAACTAGGTTACTGCAAGTAGGTCAGTATATTTGAAGAGGATGTTGTAGGGAGCAGGTGAGGGGGTGGTGAGATGAGACTGGAGAGAAACACAGATGTCAGATCCTTGTGTGTCTTATTAGAACACGTGAGATTTATGTTGAAAATCCATTGGTGAACCATTGCAGTACAGTCTTGTGCCACATAACTATGCTTCAGTCAATGACAGACTGCATATTGGGTAGATCCATAAGATTATAATATTTTACTGTACCTTTTCTATGTTTAGACAGACAAATACCATTGTGTTAGAATTGTCTATAGTATTCAGTACAGTAGCATGCTGTACAGGTTATAGCCTAGGATCAATAAGCTATACCAAATAGCCCAGGTGTGTAGTAGGCTATGCCATCTAGGTTTGTTTAAGTACACTCTGATATTCTCACAGTGAAAAATTGCTTAACAACTGATATCGCAGAATGTATCTTCATATAATAGTTAAACAATGCATGACTGTATTTTAAAAATGGCAATCATATTATTGATTTTTTGTATTTTCAAAAGATCATTTGAGAGACTAATGTAGTATAATTTGGGGGGCATGATAAAGAGGCAAGAGGCCAGTCAGAAAGTTGTGAAAATAAAATAAGGAAGAATATCTGCAGAGATTGTGATGAAAAGGAGCTCAAAGAACTTAACTTGGGAGGACAGAATATAATTAGCGTTGTTTGTTTATGTTTGAGGGTAGTGGTGAGACAGGGGTGAACAGGGCTTTGCAAAACATCAGCTTGTCTGCACACTGGAAGGGAACCAGAATAAGTGCAAAGAGGCTGTTAGTGTGCTATTGCAGTAGTCCAGGAAAAAGATTATATAGTTTGGAGGACTAGAATTACAGACAAATTTGAGCAATACTTAGAAAGTAGAATTAAATATGAAAGTAGTTAGGGAGTTTGTATAAGGGTCTGTAAGGCCTGTATACAACATTTTTTCAAAATACATATGTAAATGAGCAGCAACAATAGGAATAGTTGAGTAGGTAATATGAAGGGAGACCAGGTTATGATTAGAAAGAATACTCAAGTCAGGCCTTATACCAGGTGTAGTGATGGCAAAGATTTAAGAGAGTGGGGAGGGAAGGAAGAGGAGAGGAAAACTGAAATTGACTCAGAGCAAGACACTATTGGTCTAATGTTCGATTGATCATGCATGACAATACTGGAGTCCCCCAAGACAATGGAGATGAAGATTGATATCTGGGTAAAATGTTTTCAATAAGTAAAAGAAATATGCTTTTGAGAGAAATAAAATGCAATGTATGGATAGAGAAGCTTGCAAATAAGCCTGAGAAGAAGCACACAATTTGGTTTGTATCGGTGAGGGAGAGTCCATGTACAACTTAATTTTCCCAATGAGGTATAAAATCAGCTATAGAAACAGACTAAGTGCATAAAGTTGAAGGACATAAGGATCAGTCTCATCTTCAAAAGTGACTCTTTGTAGTATAAATGGGAAGGGGGGATGACTCACATTTGTCCCACATCTTCCATTTACTTCTCCATGTCACTTCCTTCTCCTTACCTCTCACAAATGCTTCTGAGATTTCCTTTTCTCTATTTCTGATCACCCATGTGGAACTTGGAATCATTGTTCATTTGCTATGATTCTGCTACTGCCTTCTGAGTTGTGTTGCAGGACAAAATTAGATCGACATCCTTTAATTCTCATAGCACCATGCTAGCAGGCTGTATGTATGCAATAGACCTTATTGAAGGATTCAGGCATGTTTTTGTGTGTGCATGTGTATGTCTGTGTATGTGAGTGTGTGTTTGTGTGTGTGTCCAGTTTTCCAGAGCCTCTAGATTAAAGTTCATCTTTAACATTTCTCTGCAGGACATCATTCTTTGAACCATTTCTTCAGGAAATCATTATAAACAAGGTGGTGTGTAGTCAGTTCAATATTATTTTAGTGACAGACCATTATTCATCATTGTGTGCTTTTATTGAATGTTTAATATTAACTTCTGAAATCTAAATTAAAAATTATGGAAATTTCCAAAAGATTGACTTACAATTAATTACCCAATGGATCAATTAGTCAATCAAAAATAGCATTACTTTATACACTATATTACATTTAAAAACTGTGTTGTATACAAAAAAGAAAAAGACTCATCACCATCTTCAAGAAAAGTTAATCTAATCAAGTACACAAAACACATACATATATACACACAAGAAAGGGTTCATTTATTTAGCTGCTGATTTCTGGACAATCACTATTAGCAGGGAACTGTGATAGATGCTTCATTTATGTCACTTCTAATCGATCAAAGTAGATATTGTTACCCTCATTTGATATATGAGAAAACTAAAACTCAGAGTTTTGATGATATAAAGTTAACTTTCAACATTAGGAAACTAATTCTCTCATTGAATAATATAATAATGATAGTAAATAGCATTTGTAACAAGAGGTAATATAGTTAAGTGCAGAAAATTTCAAAAATTGAAAACATCCAGAACTTACTTTCTGACAAATAAAATTAAGTTAGATATTTTAAAAACACTAAAAAATTGTGCAAAAATAATTCTAAATAATCAATAGCCAAGTTAGATTCAGTACTAGAGTTTAGAAAATACTTGGCACTGGTGATAATAAAAATTATTCATAGGAAAACTTGTGGTAGGCAGTGAAAGTAAAACATAAATATTCTCATTAGAGAAGAAGATAGTCTAACAAATTATGGCCTATACATCTAATTTATGAAGCTATAAAAAGAACACTAAAACAAACACGAAGGAAGTAGAATGAATAAAAAGAATAATAAATAAAAGAGCAGAATGTAATAAAAAACTATGATGCATTAGAGAGGATGAAGAAAGCTAACTTTGTTTTAAACATTAGTATAGTTAACAATATCTCATAAGACTGATAAAATTAAACAGTATACATAAAAATGTATTAGAAATGAAGCCCAAATGTATACATGCAACAGAAATTTTCCGATTATTATTGAATAGTATTAATAACTTGATGGAAAGAATTTTTAAAACATAAAGTGGATAAATTTTTGAAAAAATATAGCTTAAAATATTGATTCAAGAAGGATAGGAATATCAACCAGAAGCCTACAATTTCTTATCTAAAACTCCTGGGAACAATTTTGTTATTTTGGAATTGAGAGTTTTTTGGATTTAGAACATAACAGACTACATATATTTTATATTATTTAGCACTGTGAGCATATAAGCACATAGTTTGGAGTGCAGGACTTTAATTACAGAAGCTTGAATCACACAATCTTTAAAGAAGTTGAATCAACATTTTAAAAATTACAAAGAAAACACTAAGACCAATTTAAAGACCAGCTTTGAACATATATTTAAGGAACAGATAATTGTTCTCTTGCATATGTCTATGAGAGAATAAAAATAGAAAAAAACTCTCTTCAACTTCTTTTTTTCCATGGCATTAGTTTAATCCTTATGACAAAAACAGAAAATAACTATATGAAAATAAAACATCACAAGCTAATCTCCCCTATGCAGAAAACAAGATGGGAACATCTTTTTAAAAAGTAGAAAATAACAGTACCACCAAGTTAGGTTTATTCTAGAAAGGCAAGGCTAGCTCAACATTAGAAAATATATTACTATAATTTATTGCATTTAAAGATTAAAGATAAAAGTGTGATTATCACAATGGACACATAAAATAGCCATTCATGAATTAAAACACAAAGTGCTTAGCAACATAGGAATAAAAGACAACTTCTCTAATGTGATAAAAATCTGGAGAAAAATAACAACACTTAATAGTCAAATGTTAAAATCATTTATCTTTTAAATAAAGAATAAGACAATGATATCCACTGTCCTGATTTCTATTCAATATTGTTCTAAGGGGATTGGCCAGAACAAGAGGAAAGAAGAAAACACCCGGTCTTGAAAAGGAAACAAAGCTATCAGCATACACAGATTTGTTATTTCCAACACAGAAGCCCCAAAAGAATCTTAAGACAGAATTAGTAAGACAGTTTAGAACAGTTGCTATAGGTATCAGATGAATTATACAGCATTTCTCCACATCAGAAAATAAAAGACAATTTTATTTAAAAATGCGTGTTATCTAAGAGTACAACCAAAAATTTAAAGTAGTAAAAACAAATTTCATAAGACATGTAAAAGACTTTTTAAAGAAAATTATAACTTTTATTGAAAGACATTAAAGACCCAAATAACTTGCACTATCTATAGGAAGATCCAGGAATGGAAAGGTGTAAATTTTCCAAGAAAATGATGTTGAAATTCAATTCAATTTCAGTTAAAAATTTCTATCAATTATTCTTATGAAGATTGACAAGCTGATTCTTAGATAGATATAAACAATTAAAGAGCAGAAACTGACAGCCAACTGGAATCCCGCTGACCACACAGGTGTCCTCCAAGTCCATGGAGTGAAACTGCCCTACAGGAGAAACTATCTTGGAAAATTCAGTAACTCATGCCCAAAATAAAGGACAAAATTCCCAAAACCGTCTAGTTTATGATTAATCCTAACATACGTTATGGCTCTGGTATATTTTGTTAGAAAAGAAGTCAATAATCTGGCCAACTTCCCAACACTTCAATCAGATATATGTAATTGCAAAATGGGGCAACTTAGTTTGTAAATTTTGTAGAAGATCATTAAACAGTAACAGAGAACGTAATTTCATATCCTTTCTGTCACTGTAAGAGAATAGAATTACTTCATTTCTTTATCAGTTGGGTTGAAAACAAAGAACATACCCAGATGTAGAAGACAAACCAGAAAAATACCCCTTCATTAAAATACATCCCACATATGTTTCATTTATTCTTTCTAGTGACCTATTTAGTTGTATAAGCAAAGAAAGTATATTTCTAATACCTATAAATGCAGCACTACTACAAAAATAAAATTGAAAATTAAGGAGCAAGATTAAACAAGACAATTTGGAAGGGCAGGTTGTGAACAGTTCACCTAACAGATACCAAGGTTTGCTAGAAATATCTAGAAATGAAGGCAGTATGATATTTTCTCAGGGAACAAAATAATAAAGATGAAAACACCAACATATATGACAACTTACTATACGAGGGAAATAGGATATAAAAAATAGTCTTCAACAATTGAAGATAGAAAAACTACATAGACAAAAGAACAACCAGAAAAAGGAAAATAAAAGACAGAGTGAGAGCAAGAATGAGAGAGACAGAGAGAAACGAAAAGGAAATAGAGAAAAGGAAAAGAAAGAGGGAAAAAAATAAGGGAAAGCAAACAAAAGGAAAAGGAAGATTTAACTTTTACTTTTTTTCTGTATGTGAAAATAAAGTCCAAATAAATTAAGTTTTTAAGTGTGAAAGGTAAACTTAAAATTTCTAGGAAAAATATAGTAAAATTTTTGATTTGGTAATAAAGAAGGATTTCTTATTCATGACATAAAAACCTCAAACCACTGAAGTGACATGTGATAAATTATATTTACAAACTTATGTTCATGAAGATACCATTTAAAAAGGAAAAGAAAGCCGCAAGATGAACAAAAATATTCATAACAAATACATATTACTTGCAATTTCCTGTGATTATATGGTGCAAAAATAATCCTACTAGTGAATTACAGAAATAATTTCAGTAGTTTCCAATAACGAGGATTTATTTCTCAATCATATGTCTATGCATTGGCTGTGGGATGTAGGATGGCTGAGTTGGGCACTACCTGGTCAGGAGTGCTTTGGGTCAGCCCCATGTGTCTCTTTGTTCTGGGACAAGTAGCTACCCAGCACAAGCAGAGGCTTATGGCAGAAGTAAGATTCCAAAGAGAGCTCTCAGCTACTTAGTATGCCTCCTATAGCCTTGGCTTAGAACAGAGACATTGACATTCTAAAGCAAGACAAAGGGCCATGCCCAGCTGTGCTGCTCCAAAAGAGAGAAGAAAGTATTTCTTAAACAATGATTCCATCTACCATGCACATAGGCAACAAATCCCATTTCTAAAATATATACACAATTACAGTGAACTGATAAGGGGAAAAATTGAGCAATTGGCAAAAGACGTGAATAGACAATTCACAGACAAGGAAACATAAATGGTCCCATCTCATTGATAATCAAGAAAATGCAAACTAAAGCTACAAAGGAACACCATTTGTTAATACCATTTTACAAAAATTTAAAAGTTCGACAAAAGCACGTGTAAGTAGGAATGAGACACATGTCTAGTACAAGTTAAAAATGATGCAGTCTCTTTGAAAGTTAATTTGGCACAACTAGAAGAACTAAAGGTGTTCCTTACCCTATGACCTTTTTATATACCCTATAGAAATTTTTGAGGATCTACAGCTGGAGACATGTACAAAAGTTTTCATAAGGTACATTTTGTAATAACAAAACCTGGACACACTCCAAATACTTTTTGATAGAAGAATAGATTATAAATGGCAGTAAAACATTATTAATAGTTGGATGACTATACAGCAGGGATAAATAAGTGAAATACAATACAGATAATTCTAACAAACACAATTTAAGGCAAAAAAAGTTGTATTCAGAAAAATACATATAGTATGATTAATTTCATGTAAATATTAATAAAATATTATACATTTAAAATTAAATATTATGTTTTTAAGATTATGCACATGTGATAAAATTTTATTTGAGGATAGTGGTTACCTATAGGGGGATAGTGGGAACGGGATATAGAATTCAAAGGCATCATGATACCCTATTTATCACATTGGGTTTTTAAATATGAGTGACTTTTTAAACTATACTTTTTAAACTACACAAATGCTTTATATGCACAATGTATAAAACCAAAGAAAGTTAAACTAAATATGTTCCTTTATCCCTAGCACATCCGAGGATCCTGTTTTAATGGGACTCTAGTAAATTGACACCATTATTGGGTATAGTTACTCAATAGCTCAAAAAGTCTTATAAAATTTTATGATTAATTGGAGAAGGAAGAAGAATAAAATATCACTTGGATACTCAGACATCATCAGAAGAGAAAGCAACCTGTGGAGTAGAGGCCTAACGGTGGTCTCTGAAAGCATAAGAAGATAGAATTCATTATTTGGATGATTTTTGCCACCATGTATAATCCACCTCGGTCCTGATGACAAATAAATATGGTTTATCAGCACTTGAAGCAGATACGTCTCCTTGTGGTAGACAAAACAAACAAGCCCTCCAGAATCAGAACGCCAGAGCATTAATTTATGAAAAATATATTGATAATTGCACCAGGAATTAGAATACAATTATTCCAGAAGTGGAATTGCCAGGTCTGATCTGACATATTTTAATAGGATCATTCTAGTTGCTGTAGGGCAAGAAGACAAGGTAAAAACTGAGAGAAAATAAAAACAGGGAGACTGGTGGGAGGGCTACTGGAAAAATCCAAGAGAGGGATGGTAGGACTATAATGGTGTAGGCAGTAATACCGTGGCCAAATTGTGGTAGAGCTAACTGAATATGTTTCTGGATTAGAAGTGGGGTCTGAGACAAAGAGAGGAGCTCCTGGTACCTCTAAGGGGTTAGACTTGAGCGATTGTGGTCAAGGAGACAGGAGGAAGGGGAATACAAGGTCTGGATCACTTTGGGGTGTGAAGGTGGTCAAGAGTTTGATTTCTTGTTAAAATGGACATGTCAAGCAGTCTTATGCATATTTTTCTATAATTTATGAAAAAGGGTCTGAAGATATAAATTTGAGAATTGTTATCAGTGGGTAGATGGTATTTTAAGCTAAAAGACAGGATGAAATTCCCTAGTGAGTGAGTATAGATGGACAAAGATATTCAAAGACAAAGCCCTAGGGCTGCCTGACATTTGGAGGTTGACAAGAGAAGAATCGTCTGGCATAGGGAGAAGAGAAGAAAGGGTCGTGAAGATGGAGAGAGACAAGGTGACCGAGGTGTCCTGGAAGTCAAACAGAGAAAGTATTTTATCAAAGAGGTGGTGCTCAAATGTTTCAAAAGCTGCTGACATCAAAGATAGTGAACAGAAGAAGAAATAAAAATGGCCTTTTAGGCATCTGAAAATAAGTTAATTGTGTTTAATAAAAGAAATGAAAATTTGAACAGTATTGAAATATTTTTTATTACCTATCCAGTTGCCAGGCATGCAAAATTTTGACAACAGTCCCTGATAAGGAAGCTGTAGGGAAATAAAACTCCCATATTGCTGATAAGAATGAAAAAATGAAGAGAAATTGAGCAATAACTAAAAAAATGATACATGCATTTATCTTTGACCGAGTCACATTTAGGAACCATTCTAAAAAGATTCCAGGAAAAAATACATAAAATTCATGACAACTGACTGATTTGCAATATGATAAAAACAAAAGTAAACAAAACAAGGAAAAATGAAGCAAACAGCTCCCCACCTTCATCAACCCAGAGGGAGCTGTTCTATTTAAAAGAGACATTAAAAAAAATCTGAAAACCGAATATTGTGTGTAGGCCTTGTCTGGATTCTCTTTAGAATAAATCAACTTTGGAAACATATTTTTGAGACAGTAGGGAAATTTTGCTTACAGACTAGATATTATTTTATTTTATCATTAATTTTATTACTACTCATTCTATTAGATATGATTTTTGGGAGGATTATGACAGGATAATGTTTATATTTTTTAGAAATGCACATTGAAGTGGATAATGATGAAATACCATGATACCAAGGATTTGCTTTAAAATATCTCAGCATCATGAGCTTTAAATACTTCACCAAAGGAAAATGTGACAAAATCTTGATAATGGTTGAATCTGAGTGATAGGTGAGGGGCATGGTTTGAATATGTAAGGACTTACCATAATGTCCTCTAGGTTTATCCATGGTGTCGCATAAGGAAGGATTTCCTTCCTTTATAAGAATGAATAATATTTTATAGCATATATGCACACCACAATTTCTCTATCCATTCATCTGCAGACGAACATTTAGATTGTTTCTGTGTCTTGGCTATTGTGAATAATCCTGCAATGAACATGGGAGTGCAGATATTTCTTCAGGATCCTGATTTCAATTCTTTTGAAGATATACCCAGCAGTGAGATTGCTGGATCATATGGTAGTTTTATTTTTACTTTTTTGAGGAACCCCATACTGTTTTCCATAATGGTTGTACTACTTTACACTCCCACCAACAGTGCACAAATCACAGAAAGATGAATACTGCATGATTCCACTTATATGAGGTATCTAAAACAGTTGCACTTAAAGAAACACAGTGGAATGGTGGTTTCCAGGGGCTGGAGGAAGAAGGAAATGGGAAGTTTTTCTTTAATGGATATAAAGTTTCAGTTACACAAGATGAATAAATTATAGAGATCTGCTATACAATGTTGTGCCTATAGTTGACAGTATTGTATTGTGCACCTAAAAATTTAAGAGAGTAGATCTCATGTTAAGTGTTTTTATCACAATAATAATACAAAATAAATTAATCTA
The DNA here is from genome assembly GCA_963574885.1 of Lepilemur ruficaudatus. Lineage (NCBI taxonomy): Eukaryota > Metazoa > Chordata > Mammalia > Primates > Lepilemuridae > Lepilemur > Lepilemur ruficaudatus. Next base: position 22,310 of record CAUYRT010036132.1, read on the forward strand.
TGAGGGCTATGTGAGGTCTCATTGTATCACTCCTTCTATTATATATATTTAAAAAATTAATATAATTTTAAAAGCTGTTGATATCAAGGAATAATAGGACAAATTGACTGTTGGCATTGGCATTATGTTGGTCACCTTAGTAAGAGCTGTTTGAGTGGCCAATCTTGGGTAAAATCCTGGCTTGAGTATGTTCAAAAGAAATTAGACTAAGACAGACTACACACAAGTCTTTGGAAAAAATTATGTAGAGGGAAGCAAAGAATTGAAGAATGATATGGAGGGATGTGTGAGATCTAATTTTATTTTTTTTTAATTTGTGAATTGAATTATTTTAATACATTTTGATAGATTCGTTTGATTTTTTTCCCCACAAGAAAGGATAATTATTTGAAAAACATGTAATAAAAATGAGTCACTTTAGCTAAATTTAAAAAGACAGCTCTTTGCATTTATTGTATGATAGGAATGTTTTATCAGTGGGATGGACCTATCTGGAGCCCCTTAGTTTACTTGCTTTCATTCTGGGACAGATGAACATGTCAGTGTTGCTAATGAAATTTTTTCCTAGTTTTTCATAGGTTGCCAACCCCTGTCTGTTTTGGGGTCAAGGGGTTAAATTTTTCATTTTTAATTATTGCGGTTACATAATAGTCATATATATTCATAGGATATATGTAGTGTTTTGATACAGGCATACAATGTATAATAATCAAATCAGGGCCATTGGGGTGTCCTTCACCTTAACCATTTATCACTCTTTGTGTTAGGAACATTCCACTTCCACTCTTTTAGTTCTTTAATCCCTTTTTGTTTGACACATTCTTTTTTCATTCAGTTTTGGCACAGAATATCTTGACTTTGGGAGTACTGTTTCATAGGGAACTTTCTCTGGGCCATTATGAGTTAGGTTTAAATTTTACTCTCCACCAATGATATTAGTTTCTTTAAAAATTATGGCACTCATTTTATCCTCTGTCTACTGATAATATGTGAAAATTGGGAACAGATTTTATGAAGCAATTCCTCCAAAAGGTAAGTGAGCAGGAATGAAAAGCTATCAGACTATTAATCTTTATTAACTTGTCGAATATAAATAATATTTAAACTTGTGTTAAATATTATAGTATTCAATATTTTTTGATGATGCTATCTTGTCAAGAAAATGTTGTTAACTAGAATGAGTTTGGTAATTTTAAGTTTCTTCTTTTGCATGTTATAAAGATATATATGAATATAATTATCTTCCTAAAATTCCACAGTTTAATATAAATGTTCAACTATTAGATGGATAAATCAGTAAAAGAGTAATGAATTTGCATAGATCAAACAATGCAGAGAAAGATTTTTAAATATGAGGAATAACTCAATTTCTGAGTGTATTTCAATTGTTTATTTTCATTTTCTTTCCCCTTTCAAAATTATCACCAGGAAAATAGTTTCTTTTGCTTGTCCCTACAATGTTCTCATATTATTATAAAAGGTCCTTTCACAATTACCTTCTTTTAAACCAGAGAATACTGTTTGGGTAAGACATACGCTTCTCAAATAACCTTGATCAAAACCAGTGTTAATTTTGAATGAGATCATCAGTTTCAATTAGAAGAAAAGTCAAAGGATTTTACAAGTTTGAATAATTTTTTCCCTAAGGTGTCAATATTTCCTTTGCAAATGGTTTGTGATGTTTCAATTCAGTCATTTAAAGAACATTTTATAGAACTGTATTAGAATTTATTAAAATATAATAAGTGGTTTATATTTTTAGATCACATATTCACACTTATAGGACAAAGTTTTCAAAAGATTGTCTTAATATTTTCTAAATGGGATGAAATCTTCAGAGACAATATCACACTTAAATTGAAAAGGTGCTATTTTTCACAACTGAGATAGAAGTGAGGATGATGCACTCTTAAAAATGCGTTAGATGGCTTGAAAAATTGTCCTCATTTTGACAAAGCCTCTGACATTAAAGATGCATTTGCAAAGACTGACTATAATTTTTAATCAAATGTTGCAGTGGAGAAAAAAGTAATATTTAAAAATAAGTATATTTCACATAATTTTAATAAAGTAACAATGGTGAACAATTGGTACAAAATCTAACACTTGATTTTTCCCCTCAATATTTGACCCTCTCAGAGTCCTAATTGTCTCAGGAATTACGAACTCTATTTTTATAGTTGCTCAGGTTGAGTCTTGGGATTGCCTTTAGTTTCCACTTTCATTCTTGTCTTACGTCCAGCCATCACCAAACCCCATCGATTATTCCTTCAAGAGATGATAAAATTCTGCCACTTCTCACCACTACGCTCTCATGCTAGTGTAAGCCTCCATCAAATCTTTTCTAGATTACTGCAGTAGGTTCCCAACTGATCTCCTCCCACAATAATCTAATGCAACATGGCAGCCAAATGATCCTTTTAAAACAGAAGTCAGGTCATGTAATTATCTGCTCAAAATATTCTGTGAACTATTTCAGACAAAAACCAAAAGGGTTAAAATGACCTACAAAGTCCTTCACGATCTGCTGAACCTCCAAACCATTTGCCCCATCGCTACCACTCTGGACCTCACTAACTGAGCTGTAGCCAAAAAAACCTCCTTAATTTTTCCCAGTACAACAAACACAATTCCCCAAGTGGACTTGGCCCTTGCTGTTCCCTCTGTCTAGAGTGGCCTTTCCCAGAAATCCAGGTTGTTTTCCCCCTTATCAACTATATCTCTGCTCAAATGCCTTATCAGAACAACCTTTACTGGCAATCTTGTAGGAAAATAGTATACTGTAGATTTCATACCTCAGACCTGGACTCAGCCAACTGTCCAATTATCCCTGGTTCCTTTTCCTGGGAGATGGTATTTAGAGATCACAGTTTGAACAAAGAAGTGTCATTCCTAATGGTGAACATTGCTAGAACCTGTGTGTGTGTGTGTGTGTGTGTGTGTGTGTGTGTGCACGCTTGTGCTATCTACCATCTATATCCATCTGTCCATATCTCTATTGACAAAAATATAGACATGGATATAGAAGAAAAAACATGCATGTAGATATTGTTAAAATAAAATATCTTTTGATATTTCATGACATTTTTATTCATAATCAGTAAAATCTAACCTCTTCGTTTTTGTGTCCTTTTCCCTGCAATGAAGATCCTGAATTGTAAGGGTACTGGGGATAATAAAAGTGGAGTTGTATATATTGTATACTAGATTATATACAAGGCATCTTTACAATAATACTGCTAACATTACCACCAATTTAGTTTTAAAAGTTTTTCTTGCAAATGGTCTACCCATTCTCTCCTGTTGTCCCTATCGTCAGAACATATAGCCAATACAAATTATGCTCTCTTCTTTGTATCTTCCATCAATATTAATTCTACTAATATAGACAAATCACTGTATCTGTGAGACTCACCACAACAAGTCTTTATGTCAAAGTCTCTCCAGTCATTTTGGTTGTCTAAAGCTCATTCTTTAGTAGATTTAAAGAAAATATGCTTTAGAACAACAGACCTTGAGTGTTTGCATGCTGATGACAAATTTTCTGCAGACTTTAGGCTTGAAAGCAATTTTGACCATATATAAAATTCTTATCAATTTATTTCTACATTTCTTTTTACTTTAAAGTTTTCTTTTTTAAATCTTTTATTTCCCTTAAAATATTGCCTGCATATTTGCCTTTTTAAGTCTTTATTTTAGAAACAATTGCTTCTTTAAAATTCTGATTCTTTCCTGACTTCTACCACCATGTTTCTGAGTTATATTGTTCTTTCATATGTGGCATGCCTTTCCTTTGTCTGTTATTTTAATGTATTGATGTTTTATAGATGTTTCTTCTGGCCTACTTTCGTTTCCTGTGTGGATGTCATTCATCTTTCTTATTCTCTCTTTCTCTTTCGTGATGGTTCTATATGGGAGCCATTTTGTTGCTTTTATTTTTGTGAACTTAATTTCATTAAACTTTAGGATAGCATTTCTAACTTCACGGATCTAAGTTTCTCTCTTCTGTTGTTTTTGTGAAGAGTTAAAAGATACAGCAACTTACTTTCTGAGAGCTCCTGATTGTTTCTTCTCCTAGATTTTATCCAAACTCCTTTTTCTTTTGATTATATTGTTTCTAATTTATTTGAATTCTAGTTACAGAAATTTCTCCTTAATATGAAGTATTATGATGCAAAAGACATGGGATGAGTTCCAAGAGTTCATAAGATGCAGAATGTTCCACACCTCTTCTGGACTTCATCCTAGACCGCTTTCTCCCCCAACTACTGCAGTGTGCACCCTCCCACTTGCAGCTGCTATCCTCAAAATGACTTATTGAGCTTTCAAGTAAGTACCTGGTGGTTATTTTGGAGATCTCAGATTTATCAGATGACCCATTGCTTCCTTCTATTCCTATGCAAAGATGCAATCAGAGGTCTGTCACCACCTGCTAGCATTTTAGTAATCATGAGGATACATTGTAAACTCTTTTCCCTTGTAGATATTGTCAATCTCTTTTTGTTTTACTATCATAGTTGCTCTGTATGTTTTGTCTGCCCTCTCTTCTGAATCCTCCTCTCACTTTAATAAGTTGATTTGACTTTACATGATACCAAAAATCTTAGGTGATTACAAAAAAATCTAGAAAAAATAAGATGATTTGTTTGAAAGTTGTTAAATTATGGATATCTGTAGGCATCTTGCTTATTTATTGTGTTTAATCATGGTACAGTGCTTGTCAAAATATTTGAATAAAGTTGCCCTCCTGCATAGAAAAAAAACAAAGTTAAAAAAAATCTAGGGATCTTCACTAATATACAACTATCTATCTGCCTCTTTCTGACTCTTTACTTATACCTTCCCTGGGGCAGAGGAGTGACATATTTGTTGCTGAGTTTGAGAGAAAAATAGAGTGCATTTGCAGTGCCTTTATGCCCTCCCTTCTACTTATGAGAAACACTTTCTGCTGAGCTCACACTTTGAATTTTATATGCCCTCTCAGTGAAGGGGATGGAGCACTCCTTGGTGGTCAAGTTCTGCTACTGAGGAGTCTGGCTCCTGGCCCAAATCCTGTGTGATCTTTCAGGCCCCGCTGTGGGCAGTTCCAAAGCTCTACCTGCACACCTTATGGGGAAAGTTGCCCTCCCTATACCAGACCTGGTGCACAATCAGTACATTACAGTTTCTAAAGAGAATAGCAGAGTCAAGGACCCAGCAGTCCCCTCTATGTCTCCTCCTCCCCACCCTGGCCATGATCTCAGACATGTCTGTATTCCTAGCCTGGACACTTCCATTTGGAAACTTTTGTGGAGTCCTTTGGTTAAGGCCTCTCTCAGGTGCCTCTCCTGAGATCACCTAGTGAGTGTTTGAGAAACTTGAAAGCATTGTTTTCCGCTGTGACTCAGTTTTCAGTACTTTGCCTACTCCTAACCTTTCCCTGTAACCTCCCTGTCATCCCTACGTCCATAAAATATTCTAGACTTTCTAGGCAGTGAAATGTTTCCCCATCTGTGCTGATCCTCTGGACCCTCCCTGGTGCTGGTCCATGGGGAAGAATGGAATATTGTGGGAGGCTGTTGCTTATAGTATCTCAGTAAGTGAATCAACGCTTGACTGTTCATTTCATTTTGGCCTGTTGTCTTGGTTGACTGCTACACATGACAATTCAGTCCCTTCTGGCTCGTCCCAGCTCTTAACAACTGGGCGAGTAAATTTTTTCTTACTTTGGGCATCAGTATTAGCAAGTCTACTAGCCTTCATATCGTTTACAGTCCCAGCGATTATCTCAATATGTCTTACTTTTCTTTCTTATTTGGTTTAGAATCCAAGTGAGGAAAACAAATGTTATATATTGACTTCCTCAAAACCGTAACATCTTCTGCTTGGTCTGAAATCTTGAGGAATAAAGAATAAACCACAGCGAAATGTGGGAAACAAAATAAAACTTGAATATCAACCTTTTGTTGGGTTGGCATGTGGGGTTAGGACCCTGGCACTTTGTATTAGTTCATACTGTGTATTGTGGCTGGTTTTTATAGTAGTATAATTAGCTTGTAATCAATATGGCCTGGACAAACATGTTTTAGCCTTTGGTAACATGTAATTTTTGACTTTGATGTGTCACTTCAATTTTTTATGGTAGCTGTAACCACAGGAAAGAGGTTGTTTCAATCTTAGCTAAATAGACCATAAGCATATATAGGCCTCAGCAAAATTGTGGTACACTGGAACGTCATGAAAGCCATGGAGGAACAGGTAGAAAATAAAACAATGACTCCATGTCCACCACTTTAGAAAAAGGGGTGGTGGAGAGAAGGGTACTGAAAGACTAGGATGCACAAAGCTGAGGAAAAGTGAGGTTTTAAGAAGCAACGTGGTTAAGTATTCCCTAGGATACTGGGTACACTGGATTCTGAAACAGCAAAGCAACTTTAGATCACGACTCTGCTGAGGATAATTCTCAGGGAAAAGATTCAGGAACAGAGGAGGGAAATCACCTTTGGGGCTATATAGGGCTAAGTAATTCCATAAGCTGAAGAAATTGTTTAAACTACTGTGGCATAAGAATAAAAATGTTCACAAAAGAAAGTTAATCCTCTCTCCCTGATAACCATCTTTCATGCTGTATGGGGATTCCAGGAACATAGGTTCAAAGGGTAAGTGCAAATTAATAAGCTTTTATTACAAGATTACAATACAGGTGTCTCCAAGAAGACCTGACTATTGGGATTCGTTTTCTGCAAATTTCAAAAGTACCACACGGAAGGGTATCTCAAATGCCTCTGACCCAGAATCAGCTTAGGGCAGCTCCACTATTCTATATCCTGGACCCTATTTGCTTTTTCACTTGCTCCTTTCTTGGCAAAGACAAGATACTTGTTTAGAAACCAAACGTGCCCACTTAGATCTTTTCTCCTATTCTGTGGGCTGGCTGCCTGTACAGTATACATTCTATTCTACTTTTACATGTTTTATGTTTAATACAGTCACAGGCTCTTGCATGGGGAGACCTTCTCTGATCCAGTGCTGCTTATAACTGGTTGGGTCAGTATGAGAAAACTCACTTACCCAAGTATATGAGTAGCATAACCTGTCATCAACTTTGCCAGTAGTAAATACGCATTTTTTTTCCTTATCAGCCTTACCCGTGTATCTTATTTCTCAATTGATTCCAAATTGGCAGATAAAAGAAGGCTGTTTATGTATTTCGCCCTTCTAAATCCCAACACTTGCGTCTTCCAGCTCATTTTATGTTATTCACTCCTTCACTCTTTCTGAGCCTACTCTCTGTTCCCCACGTATACATACCTTACACTCTAGTTACCACAAGTAACCTGCAATTCTCCATACACACCTCAGATTTTGTGCTTTTGTTCAAGCTAATCCTATCAGAACATTCTTCTCATAGAATAACTGCTGATCTTATAAAACTCACTGTAAATACATCTTCTTTTTCTCCCTGAGTCTGTCCCCAAGTCAGAATTTCTATATCCCACATGCACCCAGTTCTCCTTAGAACATGCTGTATAGCCTGCCTGGATTGTAGTTAGTTGTAAACCTGCTGTCTTAGCTTGGGCTGTCACAATAAAGTGCCTTTATTGGGTGGCTTAAGCAACAGAAATTTATTTTCTTACAGTTCTGGATGCTGGAAGTCTAAAATCAGGGGACAGCATGGATGGGTTGTGGTGAGGACTCTATTCCTTGCAGAAAGGTGGCCCCCTTCTCACTGTGTGCTCACATGATGGAGATGAGAGAGAGAAGGTTCTTTGGTGTCTCTTCTTATAAGGACATTGATCCTATTGGCTCCACCCCTCATGAATTTATTTAACCTCAATTACTTCCATAAAGACCCCGTCTCCGTATAAAATTGCATTGAAGTTTGGGGCATCAACATATGAATGGGGGGCACAATTCAGTCTATACCACCCACTTTTCATGGCAAGAGCATCATAAACCTCACAAAGGAAGAGATTTCTTATGTAACTTCATTTTTCCCACAGCCACCAGCACAGCTCTCTATAGGATAAGGGACATTGCTTTGCTATGGATACCTACCATTTTCAGCCCAATATCTGTATTATATATCTTAAAGCTATCACATAGCCCCTTCTTCCCTAAATCTTTCTTTTTATGCTTTGATTTGTACATGTCAGAAATATATTAATATATATCTGTTCAGAAGTTATATCTTTCATAACTATAGAAAGAAATGTCATCATAATTAAAAATAGAAATAAAACTGAATGTGAAGTGTAAATCATCAAAGCAAAGCCAAAAAAGTCATTTAAAAAAAGACTCAAACTATGGGAAAGATGAAGTGCCTCATACATTATGTATTGGTAAGAAACGTAAAAGGTAAGTAAATAAATGTGATACAATGTAATACAGGGCCTCAAATGGTATCCATAGGAATAGAGCTTGTGAACAGAGCTTCTCATGACACTTCCTTTGCATTTCCCTTCACACTGCCTACTTTGCTTGGTGCTAATATTTCACATTTTGTTGACTGGTGTTTCAAATATCCTTAAATTTCTACAGCACAACGGAACATCTTGTTAGTATCTATCATATTCATCAATGTGAAAGTAAAAGTTAAATAAAAAGTTTGAAATAAGCAGAAAAGCATTTGCTATGCCGTAAGACTTTGGGTGTTATAAAGTAACAGAAAACATACTACTTTAAAAAAAAAGAAGAAAAGTAATGTTTTCCTTGAAAGTACTAATGTTTTCTAACGCCGTCTATAACACGATTTCAATATTTTAGTTGATTTCCTGAAAGGTTGACTTTCCAAAATTATGTAATTTCTGCACAAAATCTCCTCTGAGATCTTACTGCTACTGAGAGATAGAATTCTTGATAATTTTAATTCTTCAAGAGTTAAAACCATGCTCAGTAAGAATTCTTTATGAAATATGATATAAAAACATATTGATTGTTTTCTTGTTTTAACTATTCCAAATTGCCAAATATCTTTCTGGTGTTTAGCTTTTGGGAGAGTTCATAAATGTTTGGATTATTTTGATTTATTATAACATACTCACTTATGGGTAACTTATCTCTTCCCCCTGCTTCCCTTCACCAATCCTGTATTTCCGTTGGTGTTTTTATGTTGATTATTGCAGTGTCTCCCAGTCAAGCAATTTGGAAACTTGGTGTCAGTCATTCTTGGGTCATTCTTTTTCTAATATGCTATGTTTAATTGACCAAGAAGTTCTATGGATCTTTCTTATTAAGTATTTTTAAATTTTTCCCATATTTTTCTATCCCTGCAGCATTGGCTACAATTATGAACATCATATTTTATCTGGATTACTGAAAGGAATTTCCAGTATTCTCACTGCTTTATCAGCCTCCATTTTCATCCCCATCTATTTACCTACCTTGCTGTTGGCAGAATAATCTTTCTAAAATACAAATAGTCACGTTCATCCTCTGATTTAAACCACCAGTGGATCCTCTTCACTAGAAACAGGAAGTTATATTCATTAGCATGGCATAAATCGCCCTCCAAAACCCAGTACCTACCTGCAATTTCAGTCCCATGTATTATTTCTTTCTCCCTCATACCCTGAACTTCAAATATAGATAATTCTTTTTAGTTCCCTGAAAATATCCATATGACTTTGCATATATTACATTTGACTGAACTTTGTCTCCTCTGATTGTCCTCACATCTATTCACCTTTCAGTATCTCTGTCAAACATTTTCTCTTCTTTGAAGACTTGCCCTCTCATCCCAGCCAATGTCATAAAAATTTACAGTATTTGTCATATCCTATTAGTTTGATTTTTTATTCCATTTCTCCCAAGCTCTACCAGTTCATAGTTTATTTCTGTTGTCTCGCTGTATTGTACCTGAATTCTTATATCTCAGGTTTAGTCCCGTGTTTTATAATATACTTTTTGCATTATTTTATATATTTGTGACCATACGAATAGGCATGGTTTGCATTTACCGTGTGAGTAGATTTTTCTGGCTAACATTTTTTACCTGCCACCTGCCTTTCCTATTCTTTTTCTACTTTTGCCATGGAATGTCTTATGTTCCCTTTGGTTTCTTTGTGACTATTACTTACCTTCCTATGACACACGTTCATCTTGGACCAAGACATTTATATTGAGAAAAGGATAAAGGTTGGTTTCTGGCTTACAAAAATTCTCTGTGACACAGATGTGTGGGTGTGTGTGTGTGTGTGTGAGAGAGAGAGAGAGAGAGAGAGAGAGAGAGAGAGAGAGAGAGAGAGAGAGAGAGAGAGAGAGATTTAAGCCTCACTCCTCTTCATGCCACAGAGGCTGGAAGTCACAGGTCTGCTCAGTGTGGTCTTCTTCACCATGCTTCATCTACATACCTCTTCCTGCAAATTTGACTTATCTATTCAGTACAAGAATGTTCTTAAAGAAAGCACTTGCAGTGATTTTCATTGTTCTAAGCAAAAGGGTGCTTGCCTTTAGGTGTATGTGACTTCCTCAGAGTAGGGTTCTCCACTAGAATTATCCAATGTCAGCAGCATAGCAATGAGTGTCCTCTCCCAATGTCTGTGACACTTCTTTTGACCTTTATTGCTACTGTGATCCAGGAATATAGATATCTATCAATTTAAGAGAAGATGATATTTGGGTTTTTTGTTTATGCACTTCTAATCATTTTAAGTGATTTCTGAGAAGGAAAGGGGGGATGTCATCTTTCCTCTGCTATATTAGGATAAAAATAATTATACTGTATTAAAATTATTAATTATAGGTGAATTTGACTGTATAGATTGAGAGTATCTTGAGGAGAGAAAACATTTATATTATGCATTTGTTAAATCCACATTTCAGAGTTTAGATCCTGCTTCATTGCAAATGTTTAATGAATCCTAGGTCACAAATGAGCAAGCAGAGGGGATGTTGGTGGCACTACAAGTTGAAGCCATTACAGCCAGAGGAAAAATATTGCAGCACAGACATAAATTATTAACACAATGTGTATGATGTCTGGGCATCAGTTTATTTATTTTGTAGGCTTATACTCAACTGTAATTTTGTATGTTTTTCATTTTATCAACTTTCAGGATAGCTATATTTCTTTTTAAGTTTGACATGTTTGTTAAGGCTTGAAGTTATTCAACCCTAGCACTGGGGTTCCCTTTTCCAGGCAGACTAGACTCTCAAAAGCAGTTGTCAGATGATGCCGTTATCCCTTTTTTTTTTTTTTTTGAGCTTTTAAAAGAAAGTGTATTTTTCCTTCTACATACTAAGATATACAAAATCCTTCCATTGTTATGAGTTTTGGCAACTATTTAATGAACTGATAAGAAATGATATTTTTAGGCTTCAAAGTGTCTATAATACATATACCTTTTCTGTGGTGTGTTTTGATTCTCTTGCAGGAATATAGCATGATGACTCTGAGCATGGGCTCTAAGATTGGACATTGTTTTGAATTCAGAGTCACCCGTATTCTATTCACCTTATACCCAGCCCTTAACCATTCTGTGTCTTAGTTTCCTTATTTATTAAGTGGAAATAATAATATCTACTTCACAGGATTATTTGTATCACACTTACATGTAAATATTAAATACCAGGGTCAAAATATGTTTTCCCAATTCCATTACCTGAAACTTATTTTACTGTTGGCACTGTAATGTTTCATTCATAAATGATTTTTAAATTCAGGGTTTGTTGAATTATAGAAAATATAATCAAAACCACAAAGTTTTACTGCTGGCAATAATGTCTTATCTTTTTTTTCTCCTCAAATTCTTTGGGGTCTCTATTCATCCTACACATTCTGTTCCAGCTACTTAGTTCCAAAGGTTCTGAGGAACATCAGTCTCACATTGAATCATTTCTCCACAGAACAAAACAATCATATGTACTTGGTTTTGAATAATGTAGATAAAAAAGATGGAAAAGAGGAATCTATAATCAAAGCATATTTCGGTTTTTATGATTAAACATCCCTTTCAAACTTTTCAGTGTAACTTTGGAATCATATAAAAAAATAGGCAAACCAAGTTCAGTATTATAGTATACTCAGAAATTTAATTAAAAATAAATTATTTCTATTGCTGTTCATAAAGAATTAGTACTGTATCTTATAAATGAATATACACATTTATTTTATGAAAGATATATTTAACATATATGGTATATATATGAACACCTATACCATATATAAACATATTTTAAATTAAGATAATCAAACATTTATGCTCTTAAAATTATATTATTTCCAAAAATTTAGGCCCAAATATATACTGTGCAAAACTGGCACAACACATTTATCAACTTCAAGTAAATTTACAACATAGCATATTTTTAATTTTTTATTGAAGTTAACATACATACAAAAAAGCACATATCAGTATACGGCTTAATAAAATGTTACAAACTGCATGCTCCTACATAACTATTATAGCACCCAGACCAAGAGATGGAATATCATTAGCACATCAGAAATCCCCATTGTGTTTTCTTATAGACAAGAGTTACTATATACTGATTTATAACCACATACATTAGTTATAACTCTTTTTGAACTTTAAATACAAGGACTTATTATAGCATGTTTTAGTTCATGCTTAGCTTCATTCTTTCAATGCTATGATTTTTTTTTGTGAAACTTAACCAGATTTTGCATGTAATTTTTCATTCTTATTTCTATAAGTACACTGTTTATAGACATTTGGGTAGTTTCCACTTAGAAATATTATAAATTGTGTTGTTATGAATGTTTTAGCACAAATCTTTTGGTGAACATATGAACTAATAGCTGTTAGAATATAAACTTGGAATGGAGTTGCTAAATTACATTAGTACACATTCAGCCTTGGTAGATACTATTAAACAACTTTTTGTAATGTGAATATGCCATGATAAAAAGTTCTCCTTTGGATGCTTGTGTCCTCTTGACTAAGAAGAGTTAGAGCCACTTCAGAGGAATTCTAATATCATTGAACCTAAAAAGAAAAAGTAGGTTTCTTATCTATATTCTCCCAGGATCCCATACAAAATTTTCTCCTTCTTCTCTAAGACCCAAAATACATGGCAAGTGATTATTGAGAGAGGGAGTCTTTTAGGGACTCCCTTAAAGACTTGTAGTCTTGCTACATTTTTCCTTCGGTCAATAGGTGCATTTTTGCCTTGCAATATCATAACTAAGATGCTACCTCAAACAATTCTTCACAGTACACAGATGGTATGCTCAAAGGTGACTTTATATATATCCAAGTACATAAATAAGCATGTGAAAACTTCTAATTGGAACCTTTACAAAAGTTCTACCTACCCAAGCACTCAGCTGTAGATGGAAATATCTAATATGTTGGAATCTTTCCAGCCTATATTTATGCTTGCCACATTCTACAAATATCCATGCATAGTATTCAGTGTGTCTCCATAGAACATACCAGTTTGATATAATTTATTAAGTTTTAAAATTCAAAACAACAATATGGGCAAGACTAAAGAAAATTACTTAAATTGATGCACAAAATCTGATCCAAATTTCTCTAGGAACAAATTACTGTTGTTCTATGCCAATAGAAATGCTTGCTTTCAAATAAAGTTTCCTGAGAGTTACGTTCCAATCTGTTTTATTTAAAAAATACAAGCAGAAAAGAATGGAACATAGATAATGCAAAATGCTAACACATTTATCAGAATTATTTATATTTGAGTTTAAAATAGCTTTTGTTCCTTTACTGGCAAATATGCACATCTTCTGTTTTGGCATTTCACCTCACACCAGCCAATAAAGTCATATTCTTACTTTTGAGTAGGAATCAACAACCTTTTCAGCTTCCTTTACTTACTTCAATCTGAAATTCATTCTGTAATAAAAGATACGGCTCTCTCTCTCTGTTTCTACTGTCTCTCATCTCTGTCTCACCTTTCCAGGTCCTTGAGTGGTTGAGTGGCTAGGTTTAGAAGGGCTTTCTCTCTGCCTCCTAATAAGGGTTGTGCTGTCAACAAAATAATGGATATTCCTTTGGTTGGGCATTGACAGTAAAAAAAAAAAAAGTCCTATATCAGATATAAATTTAGCATGGATTTTCTATTCTGTCTGATAGTGGAGAAGAGGTTTAGTTATTTAATGTCATAAAATGGCAGACAATTCCCTTAACTAAAGCAAGGTTACAATTTTAAATTGCACAAAACAGAGGGGCCAAAGGATATGGAGCCTATGGGAACAAGTGAGGACAGAGAGTTGGGGCCTAAGAGATGGGCAAAATCAAGTTACAGAAGGCAGACAGCATGGATGCTAGGGATTAATTTAAGTTTCACAAAATCCTGATATATATGCATAAAGTATGTTCATTCATTTTATACTAAACTTTTTATTGAAGTCAGTATATGTATCACACATACACACATGCACACATACAAAGTCAATGAAACTCCACAAAATAAACACACATGTAACCAGCATCTATATCAATTTTGAGAACAATACAAACACATACAATACCATCCCTGTGTTCTTTCCAGTCACTATCAGCCCACTAACACTATGGTTTATAGCACAATAGATTAGTTTTGTTTGTTTTCAAACTTTATGTAATTGAATCAACAATATATACTTTTTATGGACAATTATGCTTAACATTATATTTGTGAAATTGATCTGCATACTTTGTATTTACAATTGATTCATTTTCACTGCTATACCACAATCATATGAATATGGTAAATTTATTTGTCTTTTTTTTTTTTTTTTTACTATTTATGGACTTTGGGTTGTTTACAGTTTGGAGTCATTACAAAGAATGCCTCTATGGACTTTTAAAAAATATATCTGCCAAATACATGCCTAGGAGTAGAATTTAATATTAATATTAAATACATGCCTAGAAGTAGAATTGTTCAGTCATAGAGAATTAATTTTTATTTATGATAAAGGACAAGGACTAAGATTCATTGGTTTTATATGTGCATGCAACTGACTTGCCATTATTAATGAATAGAGCATGCTTTACCCAATATACTTCAGGGTTGCCTTTGTCATAAATGGCCATATGTGCGCAGGTCTGTTTCACTGTTTTTTTTTTGGTTTTTTTTTTGGTGGTTGTTATTTCTTATGCAAATGTGTTACTTCTCTGTTAGCTGATCCATGGTTTTCATTGATCCCTGTGTTAGAGATACTGGTGGGTATTAATGCAACTTCTCAGTTAGTGGCACTTGTTAAAATTGTATTTCAAACTTGCTAAATCATAAACTTTTCCCTTAGTAGAGACATTTTATAGGAGATATTTCATAGGCGAACTTGTAGCTAGATAATCATTATTAAATTTTTATCCCCTTGGCACATTGGTTATAGATCATGATCTCTGTGTGAGACTGGTTAGGTTCCTCCCAAGAATAAGATACAAGTGGGTGGGCTTTCTAAAGAAATTCTAAAATCCTTGATGTCTGCTATAAAATCACTCAAGTTTTTGCAGTGGCAATATCATAGCCAATGAGGTTTATCTGAGGTGTGATTATTACTCAAATAATTTATCAGGAATGCTAATTACTTCTCAGAAAGGATAATATGTTATATCAACTCAAAAATTCTGTCAAAGGCCAGCTTTAGAACAATTTTCTTTCTTATAGATGTTTTTCAGCAAACATTATAAATGCTCAGTCTGGACCCCTGGATAAAACGTTCTTTGTAGGACTTAAAGTTGAAGACAAGGCATTCTCTTTACTCAGTTTATTCTAACTTTAGCCCTCAACCCAGTCATATAAAAGATGATTAAAAAATTTTTGTTAGAATGACATTGAAAGATTTTAGATTATTCATCTGTTGGAAAATCTACTATTTTAGCAAGAGTGGAATTTAACAACTTGTATCTGAATTTTATAAAACCAAAAATAATTTATATGAAGAAAATAATTATCAATAAGAAAATGTTTTATCTAATTCACTTTTTATTTCACAGTCCCGCCACCAAAAAAATTGTCCTGTGAAATTAAAATAAGCCATAAAATGTGAGAGAAAATATGATTCAATGGACATACTTTCTTTACCCCTAAACTTTTCAGTACAAACTCTGTTATGATTACAGAGAAACTCTTCGTCTGTGAAAGACTGTGTTAAGGTGTTATTAGAACACAACTGTGTTTATATATTCATTTGTTTTAAAAGGCAAATTGTATAAAGCAATGATTGGACGTTTGGTAGGTATTCTCTATCTCCTTCAAAAATAAATGAATATCATATTAAACAAAGACATGAACTAAGTTTCAAAACCTCTTTCAAATTTCTTATAAAATAAAATTAAATTTAAATGTTTGTCAAAATAACCAATATAGCAGTACATTCATTTCCACAAGTCAGAATTCTTGATATGCATGCTATTAGCAAGATTTTTACAATTGAACTGGTGCAAACAGAGAGTAAATCAGTTCTATAATCTCCAAACATGCTCCCTGGGCCTTGAATCTAAAGCCATCTGGACACTGTGACAGCATTCTATTTATTACATACAAAAGCCTGGATTCTGCCGATGCATAAACAGTAATTAAACACACGAGCCAACCATGCATGCCAGTTCAGTGAGAACTATCCTTTGAGTATCTTAGAGTTTCCATGCCAATGAGCTTATTGAGAAATTGGCTGGTGATTAAAGATTAATGATTTATAGTTGCAAGTGAGGTTCATTTGTTGCTTACTGAAATATGTTTGACAGCGTCTTTGTGCTTTTCCTAGAACCCATAGTCATAGAGTTAATTATTCTTAAGACAATGTCTCAACTAATTTCACAGCATATATTAATAAAATTTCAAGTACTTTAATATCTAAGTTATCATACAGCATGCCTCTTTTCCTATACCCTCTTTGACTAGGAAGTTTTATTTGAACACTTTTAAGTATAACTCTTCCAATGTACACATTGGAGAGAACATCTATTTAGGATTTTTTTTCCCTAACTTCGTTTCTGTAATTCATGTCTTCTCTGGCTAGTCACAGCATGTGCTTAAAGCAAGAGGACATGATGGATGAAAAAGAAAAATAATAGAGGCACTTACAAAGAAGGCTGGTTGTAGCTTTGGTTAATCAGCATTTTACTTTTTAAAGGTGTTTAGATTTTTCAGAATTTGTTGATTCCCACGAGAAAGCAGATGCTGGGTTATGCTCAGTTAAGCGTAAAAATAGTTGCAGCTGGGGGTGGGGGAACTCATAAGTTATGTTTCAGAATAGAGTATATTCTTGAGTGCTATATCCTTAGAGCTATTGGAATCTGTTAATTCACTCATACTAACATAACATATAATTTGCTTTATAAATGCAGTAAAGTATAACTGAAAATATGACTGACCCCTTCATAACCTTAATGGTTCTATAAATACAGAACTAAAGTAATTTATACAGCTGTTAAAATTAATTCTGCCATTAAAATAAACTCCAAAGTACATTACATTATTACTGTAGTAACCTAACTATGAACTTCTCTGAGTCAGCAAAGTGAATCAATGGTGATGAATGATTATTGCTGCTGAGCAGTGCCTGGATTAAATGCTTGCCTGGTCAGGAAGGAACTTTCTTCCAATACAAACAGGCTTGTCTTCATTGACTTTTTTTCCCCTGGCCTATGATCCTTCTTTTCTATGAAGTTCTTTGGCTTGGGAGGTTAAGCCTTGGCAGGCACATATTTGGCTAAAGCTGCCTCTCCCGTTAAATTCCTGTTAAAATTCTCACATCAACTTTTATTCGTGGTAATATATTGTTCAAAAGCTTTGTTATACAGATTCCTAAGGTCTCACCTGAACTTTATTTTCTGCAAGAGGTAGATGTTTGTTGTCAGTATCCTCAAAAAACAGGTTAGCAAGTTTCAAACTCTCTCTTGTTTTACCTCTCATTTGATGCACTGTGTTATCAAGGCCCTTGCTGAAAAGCGGGAAGAATTGCCTTGGTTTCTCTACTTAGCGTGGAGTAAATGTAAAAATACCTTGGATAAGATTCACAACCAGGCCTCACACCTGTAATCCTAGCACTCTTGGAGGCCAAGGTGGGATGATTGCTTGAGGTCAGGAGTTCAAGGCCAGCCTGAACAAGAATGGGACCCCATCTCTACTAAAAATAGAAAAAATAAGCTGGGAGTGGTGGCACAAGCCTGTAGTCCCAGCTATTGAAGAGGCTGAGGCAGGAGGATTGCTTGAGACCAGGAGTTTGAGTTGCTGTGAGCTAGGCTGAAGTTGCAGCACGTTAGCTTGGGCGACAGAGCGAGAGTCTGTCTCACAAAAAAAAAAAGAAAAAGAAAAGAAAAAAAATTATTTAGAATTTCTGACCCTTTATTTAACCAAGACTTTCAGCATCTGAACAAATGATGATCATCAAAAGATGATGTTTTCTACTGGTGATTGTTTCTAATCCAACTCTATTAGGTGAATTTTTTTCTAGGCCCTGTTTCTCACAGTAAAAAAGAATTAGTGCCTTTCTAGAGATACTAGAGCAGAGTCTGCCAGTAAATAAAATGTGCAGAGCTGCAAATGCATTAACTAAAATGACTCACTCCCAATCCAAACTCACATTGTCACTATCCAAATATCTGCTTTGGTGAAATTATCCATAATTATAGGACCTAGACCTTCATCATTGCTGTCCAGTTGTTGAAAGCAGAAATACTAAATCTCTGAATCACGAGGACTACTGTGCACTCTGAAATAGTAGTTGAAAGGTATTCCAGGGAAAAAGAGAAATATATATAAAGAAAGCAGTGAAAAATACTAAAGAGCATGGATGTTTTCCATTTCTGCTGAAACCACTTAAGCAGCTGAATTTAATGGTTTCAGACAGTTTTATATTAAAGATCAATAAAATAAAGTTACCTATAGTCTAGGTTGAGAACTGACTAAATAAAGTCTGCTATAAACTGTAAAATGAACTATGTCAGTCCACAAACTAATGATTTGGATAAATCATCTGAGAAGTAAAAGCAGCGAAAAGATTTTAGTAGGCAATACAATCAAAATCAATAAACTTTCCAGAGGAAATATTGGCAATATATATTAACAGCCTTAAAAATGTTCATATACTTTGGCCCCCGAATTTATTTTCATGGAATTTTCTTAAGAAATCATGGATATTATCAAGTATTTGATTAAAAAGATGAACCCATTTGGATCTTTGAATATCAAAGAAAAATAGAGACAACATAAGTGCCAAATGATAGTCATTTAAATGATACTGTTGGAAAATATGTTAAGAATATGAGGAGAATAACATAATTATAACTGAAAAGGTGTGTTATAACACACTTGATCTTAGCTAAAAGGCCAAGAAGCAATAGAAGTATGTTATATGCTGCATGCTTTTATTTCTGTTGAGTTTTGGTGAGAAGGACAAAACATTGTCTTAAGTATTAATAGACCATTATTATTAAAGATGAGTCCTTAGAAGGATCCTTTTAAAAGCATATATTTTTCATTTCTCGGATGGTACACAGGGAAGCACTTGAGAGATGCTGAGGGAATGGGGAGATCCGTTTTCCTTAGAAAGTGGACGTATTTACCCTGAGTGTGTGTGCACGTGTGTATGTTGGAGAGGAGGCTGGGGGATCCCATACTTTAAGATAAGAAGAGAGCAATAGGATTGATGGCAGTTTTGTGGCTTGAAGAGAAAGGGAGAAGGAAATGAAGCAGAATGAAGCTTTATTGATAAGAAAGATAACTGAAAAACCTGCAGGAAAAGTCTGTAGTCCTTGTCAGGATTATTGGATTTGGACTCATCTTTTCCATAGTGGTAGCAAAGTGCTGAACTTGGCCATGAGGTGACCTAGTTTTATTTAAAACAACCCACTACCTATATGCAAATATTGTGAATGCCAGTGGATTCCGGTGTGACATTTTATTGTGCATTTGTGTGGTTTGTGTTCTTAAAATAAATATTCCACCTAAGATCTTAAAACTTAATTA
This sequence comes from Lepilemur ruficaudatus, assembly GCA_963574885.1. Classification (NCBI taxonomy): domain Eukaryota; kingdom Metazoa; phylum Chordata; class Mammalia; order Primates; family Lepilemuridae; genus Lepilemur; species Lepilemur ruficaudatus. Next base: position 42,179 of record CAUYRT010036132.1, read on the forward strand.
TTTTATCTTTAAAATATAGCTAAAGAAAATGATGTTGATTGATCACAATGTGATAAGATTAATACTAGAAGTTTAATGGACATTCTAAATAATCTAATTCCTCCTCTCTCTTAGCTTTCGATTTATGAGATAAATATACTCTTTGTTTTTATGGTACTTTCTGCACTTGGAGGTGGATAACAGAATAGAAGCCTAAGATTCACATACTAAGTAAATCATGTTTTTTATTCTTTTCTTCCTGATATTATTATTTTGCAAATCTGATCCAAAAGTTCAACTCCTTCTTTAAAAAGTGGTTGAAACATCTTTTAAGCAATCTATTCCAATCCTGCCACTTAATTTGACAGGCAAGATTATTAAGACACAGAGATCTAAATTTACAGGACATTTTGGGATGACATACTGGACTGAACTCTCACCCAACTCCTGCCCCAGGTTTGCGGTTACTGGACAGCCTCTCTTAAAACTCTCAGAACAATTTAATTTATCCAAAATGCTAAATATTAATAGAAAAAGAATTAGTTCAAGAGTGTCCCTACATTTATTTTATTTTATTTTTGCTTAATACTTTGTTTCCTTAATCTATGATCTATTGCAAAAAAATATATAACTGTATATATATTTTTTGAATGAAGGTATGGTATCTGTTTATCTGGGTTTAGTGGAGAGATAGTAGGTTTGAGAAGCTCTCATGTTGCCCTGGATGTGCTTGGTGATGGATCAAAGATTGCTGCAGAGACAAGGAGTCTAAACAATCCTGGTTCCTGTTCCCCAATTTCACCTTCAAGTAGAGAAATTTTGTGTTTAATTATTTTATATATTTCTCTTCTTAGTAAGATATTATTTGCACAATGGAGTGAATGATTTAAAATTTAAAACAAAAGCAAAACCCCCAAATACACTATTCCAGCACTAGTGTTAGGACTAATAACCTTAGTCACGATAGGTGAAGGATTTTATTGCATGAATTGCTCTTGGATTAGGGATGCTTTCAGAGATTAATAATTTTTGTTTTTATTTTTTATATGCTGTTTTGTATTTTTCCATTGCTCTATTATAAACATATATTTATAATCAAGAAACAAATCTAAAAAAAATTCCCCCAATTAAGGTAGCATAAAATTATTTGTCTACATTAAGAAAATCTGGCAAAGGTTTTCTCTTCTTGGTTGTTTAGTTTTTCTTCTACTTCCTACTATATTGACATAATACTGACTTCTTTGTACTCTAGCTCCGGGTTTATCCTCCTGTGGCCAGATTGATGAACCTCCTTTTCAGATGGCATATTATTTCTCTACATATGACAAAATATGTTCAGGACAAGAATATTTTCATCTCCTCTATCACTACCACACTGGTCCAGGTCCCTGCCACCTCTCACTCACATTATTGCAACAGCCTCCAAACTCGTTTGCCTCCTTCTGCCTTTGACTCCCCTCCCAAAACTATTCTTAACAGAGCAAACCAGAATAATCTTCTTAAAAATGATATCAGATTATGGCAGCCAGTGTTCAGAAACCTCCAATAGTTCTCATCTCCAACTGTAGTAAAATCCAAAGTCTATACCACCCTTCCCTTCCACTCCCATGTATTGGAGGTCTCCTAGCTTGTCTTCATCGTGCTGGGAATGCTCTCACTGCAGGACTTCTGAACATAGTGCTTCCTGCCTGGAATGCTTTTGCCCTGAAATTCCCATGAATTGCTCACTGTCTTCAAATATTTGTTCAAATACTATTTTCACTGTGAGGCTTTGTCTTACTACCCTCTTTAAAATTACAATTTCCACTCCTGCATTCCTTTTCCAAGTTGCTTCCTTGTTTTCTCGATATAACAACTACCCACTCTAGCATTAATATGTACCTTATTTATTTTGTATTGACTCTATACCACCATGGTATAATTTACAAGAACACAAGATTTTTGACTGTTTTGTTCACTAAGATATTCCCATGCTAAAGTAAAATGACTCTCATACAATATTGAATAAATGTGTTAAAAATTTATTCAACTTTTTAATAACAGGACCAGCAGGATAGTAAAACTGGTAAAACATATTTGAGAAACTCAGTATATTAGGCACTAATGAAGGAATAATATTGATAGCTTAGGTATAAAGCTATCTAATGTCCTTCAGGGCAACACAATAATAAATTTGGGGCTAAATTTTGATCACAAAAAAGTAATTTAAATTTCTACTGAACAAAATCCTGCAAGTACCAACTAATTTCACTTGCATGTGAGCACTAGTTAACAGGAAAGACCAAGTCAAACAAAGGCACATTTGTCTAGATATTTCAATAATCCTGGGTGTACCTGTAAAGCAATGCTCTGGTATGACTTTGAAAATGCAGGCATTTTTCCTTAAAACTCAAATACCTAGAAGCATTATTGTCATGCAGTAAGTACTCAATAAATCAATAAACATTTGTTGATTATGTAAGTGAATGTTATTATCATCAATTGTAGAAAAATCTTATTCTGTACTGAAAGTTAACCTGTGTCTTTAGGGTGTTCTCATATGTTACATTTTAGTTTATTTTTCAGCTAGAAATGTTACCTCCACATTTTTTTGGCAGTATTGTCATTGTTCTCTATGTGCAACTAATCACACAGTCCGATAATGGGAAACCTTATCTTGGCAATAGAAAATTCTATGGTAAATACATGCAGCATGGTTTCTACAAGTATAGGCTCAGAATATCCTTCCAATTATTTATGACAAGTTGACCTATGGTTTGGAGAATACACTGATTTTTACAAAAGAAAAGGGCACTTGCTGTATGGTAGGAGAAAATGTAAATTGGAACAACCTTTCTGAAAGGCACTTTGAATAGAAAGATAAACACACATAGCTGATTATCAGATAATTATAATTCCATGCCTTTAAATCATAGACAATTTAAATTTCCTTCAGTGTCTTTTATTTTCTATTGTTTTTCTACAAAGAACAGATATTAACAAATGATATTCAATGCAATAAATCATAAAGACTTACTTTAAATATTAGAATAAATTATTTATGAGTATATTCAGCATTTAAGACTATTGATACACTGCCAAATTACTGTCAGATAGTAGGTATGGTGCAATTTTAAATGTACTGTTTCTTTTAAATATTAAAAATTATATTGAAATATTTACCTTAATGCTGTGTCATACACACATCAACCAGCAAGAAGGCGAAAATGTCTGAATTTGAACAATATGAAAATCTGCAGAGTTGCTCTGCTCTCCTTTCAAAATATAATGCAGCCAAACTTAGGCATTTTCTACCTAGTGGAAGAATCACACTCAAGGTTATTATTAAGGATAATTATGCACTTTAAAATGTGTTTTGCAGTCTTCCCTTACCCCTGAGTGTTGGCTGTACTTAGTGACTTGCTTCCAAAGACTAGAGTATGAACAGAGGAAAAATTAAATACATTCACTATGGAGAAATGTGGCAACTACCAATTTGGCTAGGCAGGAGATCAAGGTCAACATTATCGGTGATAAGTCAAATTGATAACATGTACTCTTGTTATGCTATGAAAAGAGCACTTCACTTCTGTAATATTCTTCCTGAAAATCTATCACCCTGGCTGAACCACGAGAAAACATCAGACAGACTCAAATTGAGGGATATTATATGAAATACCTTACTGGGTCTTCAAAAAAATGTCAAGGTTATAAAAAACAAAGAAATCTGAGAAATTGTCACAGATCAGGGGACACTAAAGAGACAAGATGACTAATTATAATGCATCATACTGGATCGAATCCTGAAACAGAAAAAACAAAATTAGTGGAAAATATAATAAGATCTAAGTCGATAGCCAATAGTGATATGCCAATGTTAGTTTCCAAGTTGTTCCAATAGTAACTTGGTAATGTAAGATGTTACAATAGGGGAAACTTGGTGAGGAAAACAATGAGAACTATTTTTCCAACTTTTCTGAAAATCAAAGGCTAATCTAAATTTTAAAAAATTATTTAAAAATACGTCCTAATATCCATGTATACTTACAACAACTCATTAGACAACAAAGGAAAGAAAAAAGGAAGGATGGATGAAAGGGAGGAAGGAAGGAAGGAATTAAAAAGGAAGGAACGAAGGAAAAAAGAAAGGAAAGCATGAAGGAAAGAAGAAAGGAAGAAAAAAGGAGATGAAGAAATAAACAACAGTGAAATTAATTCCTGGAGGCAAAAACTTCAGAAAATCCTAAATATTTCTTTTCTTATTATCAAGTGGTAAATCAGTAGTAAAATGCCCTGCATCTTCTGATTCTGCCGCTATATGTCAGCTCTTTTAGCATATGCTCATTAGTGTTTCTTCCTGCGAAAGAGGCTTGCCTTTGGTAACCATATACAAAAAATTTAAAGAAGAGCCTTGTTTCCCCCAAAAAGAACACTGCACTGCCAAACGGTGGAGTACGCTTTGCACTCACAGACTGTAATTGTGATTATCTGGATATCTGGGGGATTATTTCAGCAAATTAGGCATGAACGCTCAAGATAATTGTTTCAATTATCCACTTTGCTTTTTGTTTCTATACATATATTGTGTTTGGTTTTGTTTTACTGTGGTATCCTAAGTACCAGAGTCATTATGCAAACCTTTAGAAACACTTGGAATCTTTATATGTTCTGATCCATTTCCAAGTCACAAATAGCAACCATCAATTTAAACATTGCAGTGGGTGGGTGGGTGTGTGTGCAATTTGTTAGGGGTATTGAAGAATATCAGAGTTCAACTTCAGGAAGGCAATTTTTTGACTAATTTAAATAATCTTTATTGTGTTAGCTTATTTGGTAAAATTAAATGTATTAATAAGAGATGGCTTATTATTTTATTAAGGTCATATATATGAATATAGCTATTCTTTAATATCATGAAGAGACTAGTCCAACTTAACAGTTTTCTCAATCCTCATAATCAAATTTTCATTTCAGATACAGTTTTCTGACGCCATTGAGAGAGCTGTATTTCATGTGTACAAAACAAAATTGTCTTTGCTCCATTAATTAATATTACAAGATATTAAAATGGTATTATTTTTGTCTTAGTTTTGGTTGGAGCTTAAAGGACAAATGTAAAACTCCTGCATTCCAAATCGACTCGCTTGAATTTAATTATTCCACACTGTGTTCATAAATTATAACATCATTTTGTACGCCATACATTTATACAGTTATAAATTGTCAATTTACAATAAAACAGTGATGGGACTTGGAAATGAGATATATGAAGCCTAATTTTGTAGACACTTACCCACTTGAGGTAGTAAAGGGTTGAATTTTAAGTGTCCTGGGGATTAAGGAGGGGATTTTTCTAAACAAGGTGTTAGAGCGGTGTGACATGATCCACCTCCCAGCTGCTCCTGAGGGGAAGAGCACAGTCTGCTTACTGTTAGTACTCACACCAGGCGTTGGTGAGCAGAGCGTCAGAGAAAACACTGCTGTGGGAGTTGATTTGTCTCTTGGAGTTTGAGAGACACAGTAGACAAATGCCTGGCGTACACTTAGAGAAGAACTGAACTTGAGGTGGGAGTGCAAGAGGGAGCCCAGTCAGTAGAGAAGAGGTTTTGTGTGGTTTTCAACTTGCTCACATGGACAGTGGGTCCAAGGTGTGTGATTCATGGGAGCCAGAAGCGGAATGGGGTCCTGGTCAGGCAAAGTGACAGATGTAGAGCCTGAGGGGAGCTTTTTTTTTCACTTTTTTTTTCTTTATTGAAGTACAATTTACATATCATGACTTTACTCCATTGTACGTGTACAATTAAATGGTTATTAGTAAATTTACCAAATTGTACAGCTATTCACATAAATCAGTTTTAGAGGATTTCCTTCCCCTATTGAGACCCCTAATACCCTTCCCCAAATACATTTCAAGCATGCCCATCCCCTCCACAGTGCTCACCACATCCCTCAGATGGGGATGTGGGGTCTACCCCCCACCCCCTGAATCCCTGGTGAACACCACCACCATTTGAGCACCATAGTGTTAATCAGTCAGTGCCAATTTGATGGCGAGTACATGTGGGGCCCATTCTTTGGGTCTTGTGTCACCTCAGTTTGAATAATGGGCTTAAGCTTAATCCAGGATAATATAAGCGGTGCTAGTTCACTGTCATTTCTTAAAATTGAGTAATAGTCCATTATAAACATATACCAAATTTTAATAATCCACTCATGGATTGACGGGCACTTGGGTTATTTCCACGACCTAGCAATAGTGAATTGTGCTGCCATAAACATTCGGGTGCAGATGTCTTTATAACAGAATGTCTTACGCTCTTTTGGGTAGATGCCTAATAATGCTATTGCTGGATCGAATGGTAATTCTATTTTTAGCTCTTTGAGGAATCTCCAAATTCTTTTCCACAGAGGTTGCACTAATTTGAGGGGAGATTTTTAAGCAGAAAGCCAAAGACAAGGCTGCCACTTGTTATGGTAGCTGCAATCAGTACAACCCTGAGAGAAA
>CAUYRT010036133.1:0-25566 GCA_963574885.1 Lepilemur ruficaudatus
ATAAAAACCAAGATCCAGGGGTCTCAATAGGGGGAAGGATATCCCCTAAAACTGAGTTATGTGAATAGCTGTACAACTTGGTAAATTTACTAATAATCATTTAATTGTACACTTAAAATGGAGTAAAGGCATGATATGTAAATTATACCTCAATAAAGGGAAAAAAAAAAAAAAACAAGATCCAACTATATAACATACACTTTAGACTCAAAGATACAAACAGGTCGAAACTAAAAAGATAGAAAAAGATATATCATACCACAGCAGTATCAAAAATTGAATTAATCTTGTTGAAAATTTATAAATTTATACCTTATAAAAAGTATAAAGCATAAAATTATACTTTTTAAATAGGTTAAGAGAAACTTTTGTTTTTTTCCACAGTATCTTCATTTCTGGTTAGAAAAGGTACCTGGGAGTATTTAAATAACATGCACAAAAACAAAGGGAACATGGAAATCTCTGGGACTCCAATTTGAGTAGAATTTACACATTTCCTTCATTAATTTATTGATAGCCTCTTATATTTTTCTGTGCATCCCTTTCTCAACTAGAATGCAAGTGGTATAATTTCCAAATTACATGGCTGTTTTTATCATTCAAATAGGATTTGCATGAGCAAGCACAAACTATAGGCTGTCTTTCTAATTTTTTGTCATAACATAAACAAAATGCCAATCAGGCACGTACATTTCAAATGTGAACATCTTACAGGAATGTAAGATGCTTTCCAGACATACGGTACCTGATCAATTCCCCTTCCTTTGCATTGAAGAATGATGACTTCAAGAAGTTTGGCTGCATGACATTCTGCATCTTCTCCTCCATCTCCACATAGTACCTGCAGTAATCACAATTTAGTCAGCAATGAGTGACTCTGCATGGAGTTAATTGAGGCCATATTTTATCTCATATAAATTCAGTTTTAGGAATCAAAGCTTTGCTTACTTTGCAAGTTTACCCTGCCAACCCAAAGAAGGAAGGTCAAAATGAAGTCCATCTATCTTCTCTATCTATTCTATTCACTTATTTGACTTTAGATTCATGAAGTAGGCTATGTGAGTTAATTGTCCAGATAAATGAAGCTTCCCTTTAAAGGTACCAAAACAATAAAATGAAATCGAAATAGAACAAAACAACATCCTTTTAAAACAATAAAACTCTTTATTTTTTGTTTCTTTTGAATTCTTATCCATAGGTTCCTCTATTGACAATTCTGTATTTTCACTATTATAAACAATTCTACAATGCACATGTTCATGCATAAGATTTGGAATATGATTGCCTTATAAGATTCCCAAAAGAAAGGTTCCTAGAGTAGAACATGTTTATGTTAAAAAGATGGGAAAATTAATAAATTAAGGGTCCAAACACAAGGTATAAGAAAAAGAGACAACCCAAAGAAATAAATGTGAAAGCAGAAATTTAAAACATAGACAAAAAGAGGTAACAGAGAGAAACCAAAAGCAGATCCATTGAAGAGACTTAAAGTAGATAACATTAGCCAAAATTTTTAAAAAGCAAAAAGAGCAAACTTTTAAGATATTAGGTATGAAAGAGCTATAAATATGACAAAAGAGAGATTATAAATAAGAGAATAAAGCCAGATGCAGTGGTTCACACCTACAGTCCCAGCTACTCAGGAGGCTGAGGTGGAAGGCTCTCTTGAGCCCAGGAGCGTGAGGCTGCAGTAAGCTCTTATATGATTGGGCCACTGCACTCCAGCCTGGGCGACACAGCGAGACCTCATCTCTTAAAAAAATTTTTCTTAAAATAAAGAATAGAATACTATGAAGGACACTATGTTCTTTATGTATTTGAAATTTTAGATGCATTAGATAATTTCCTAGAAAAGTATAATTTAAGAAAACTGAATTAAAAAGAAATTCCAAATAAAGATTGAACCTTGCCATTTAATCTCATTCTCTCCCAAAAAGCCATCAAAATGACAGTAAAGAGATTTTAAAGACACACACACACACACAAAGACAGAGAAAAGGAAAGAGAAACAACAATAAAAAGTTTGGAAATGTGGCCAGGCATGGTGGCTGAGCACTTTGGGAGGCCGCGATAGAAGAATTGCTTGAGGTCAGGAGTTAAAGACTAGCCTGGGAAACATAGCGATACCCAGGATCTACAAAAGATAACAAAAATCAGCCAGGCATGGTGGCATATGCCTATAGTCCCAACATCAGGAGGCTGAGGTGGGAGGATCACTTGAGCCCAGGAGTTTGAAGGTTATAGTGACCTATGATCACGCCACTGTGCTCTAGCCTGGGTGACAGAACAAGACCCTGTCTCTTTAAAAAAAAAAAATGGAAATAGGAAAACAATGAGTTAAATCATAATCAGATAATGGGAAAAGCCAAAAATCAACCCTATTTATAGAAATTTAAAATTCTCTCTCTAGAGCAGTATATCATAATCTACTTTCTAAATGAGAATGGGCTCTGGAACCAGAATGTCTTCGTTCAAATCATAGCTCTGCCACTTATTAGCTGTGTTTTTAGAAAAGCTACTTAACCTCTGTCTCTTACTGTCCCTATCTATAAAATGAGAATAACTGTACCCACCTCATGGGATTGTACGATACAGAAAGAAAAATAATCACTCTCTTTTCCAAAATTGCATTTACCTGAGGTTTTTGTTTGCTAAGAGGAAAAGATATATCTTGTAATTTAAAAAATGGGCTCTGGAGCCAAACTACTTGGGTTCAAATCTGGCTCCAATACACAGTAGTTATGTGACTTAGAACAATTTACTAAATCTCAGGCACAGTGAAAGAAATTATGCCTCAGTTTCCTCATTGATTATAATGGGGTACCTTCCTTATAATGCCATAAAGATTAAATAATATGCATAAAGTGCTTAGGAAATACCTGGTATACAATAAAAATTCAATAAATACTAGCTAGCATTAAAACCAGGAATATGAAATATATTTTAACTACTTGATAAGTATAAGGACATTACTGTGAATATCAATTTACTCTGTTATCATTCAGAGCAGCTGTGAATTACTAACGGCATACGTAGGACTGCTATGTTTTCTACTTGTTGCTTTCTTTCCCCCCTACTATAAGCTATCTCTGTAACTTAGGGAAAAACTGAAGGTTGGCAGGTGAGTATGATCTAACGAGATGTGTTATCACAGAGCTAAATGAGTCATTGAAAATCATAAGTCAACCCCTTAAGTTTATACTTGAAGCAGCTTATTGACTTACCAAAATTTCCCAGGCTCTTTATAACTGAACTGGGACCTAAACCAGATATACTGATTATCAGTTCACAGCTCTTACCAGATCCTCACACACTCTTCTTCTATTGAAAAAACTGGGTTGTACTCTAGCTATTTTATTCCCAACTCCAAGGCCAAATGTTTTAGTTTCTGGCTATTTGAGCTTTCTAAAATTCACTTGCCAGCTTTATTGCAATATGGTTTTTTATTTATGTATACATATATATTTAACTAAAGGAGGTAAAGGTTATTTAGGCATCAAAGATTCCAAGATATAACCAATAAAGGGCCAAATCTAACCTGTGGCAAAGACAACGCAGTAGATGGTCATTTGTGTATAAATATAACAATAGCCATTATATGGATTATAAATTGTCTTGTATTTAGCTAAATGATGCTTTTTTTCCAAACCATTACAATTTTTGTCTTATATTGCTTATATTCAAATTACCTACATCTAGTGCCTTTCAAAATATACATTCAATTAGAAGAAAAAGATCAGTGCCATTCTGTCACTGATTGACAAACTGTGTGGTTAATTTTTCTAGCACTTTTCTTGAATAAAGTAGCAAGTTTACATTTTTAAAAAGAAAAAAATACAAAGTATTTACCCTAAAAATTACAAAGTACACAGATATAAAAATGATGACCATTCTTAAGCACAACACACAACAGGAAACTTTCAAATTACAACATTCCCGAGTTCCTTTTGAAAATACAAAATCACAAATATATGTTGATGAAGATAAAACAGAACTAAATGTTTAATAAACAAACTGAAAAAGTGTCTTGAAATAAAAAATATTTGAGTAAGTGGTAAGAAGCACTGCAACAACTGATTAGGACATGCTTACCTTTCTACACATTGTGAAAAGAATTTCTAAATACTTTGGATTTGATAGTAAGGTATCTGTATCTATCGTCACATAATTATGCAGGAGAGGCATCATGTCTGAAAAAAACAAATTCAAAATCCCAGTGAGACTTGAATAACAAGAGTAGAAATAACTTATTCCTGCTGAAACCACATCTCTGTAGCACCCACACATTACTATCTTCCCTTGCGACCACAAAATGCTAGAAATGAAAGTGATAAATCTGCCTAGTTATAGAGGAGGAAAATAAGGTTCAGAAAGATCAAAATGCTCACCATTTATTATAGTGATTCCTCTGAATTTTTTCCCTTTCTTCATTGTACTCATCACCATCTGACATATTTTATATCTTGTTGCTTGTCTGAGTGTTTTCCCTGTTCTCCCTCCTCCCCTACACTAGAATGCAGTAGCTTCAAGAGGGCAAGGGGTATTTTGTTCACTGCTGTATTGCTGAACTCAGAATAGTGCTTGGACTTGTATTCGGAAGATATTTATTGAATTAACGTATGGATACATGCTCTGGCTATAAGGCAACTTGAGATACAATAAAAAATAAATACAACCAACTCTTCTGCCTATATACCTAGGGCTGAAAAACATTATTACGATAGCTCTACCCTTTACTTGACAGGGAAATAAGAACATTTTCTGAACAGTACTAGAATCATACATGTTTTTATTTCAGGTGTCAATGGAAGTAATATCTAGATACAGAAAAGCAAAAATGTTACATGGTCAAAGCCATACCTGTAAAGTATTCGAAGCAATCCTGTTGAAAAACTTCATATAATATAAATAGAAGCTGCCACATATGAGGGGAAATACTGTGGCAGGTTAAGCTATATGCCAGTGAAAGAATCTCTTCATAGAATTCTAGAAAGAAGAAAATCTCTAGTTAGAACTCTGGGAAATAGCAAAAATTAAACACAAACACTACACGTAGCAGGGTTTAGACTATACACTCACACACGGTCCTCCTATATCTAATGTACTTATAAGCCCCCCTCTCTCAACAATTATATCTTAAGCTACATAAATGGCACCTTCTATTTCTTACCAAGATCTGCCCTCTATTCAAGGCAAGACAAAAATTTATTTTACTAAACTTTTACAATACAGAAAAAACATAGAATTTTTCAACTTTATAATATATAGAATATAGTTTATATTTATAAAACTATTAGAAATGGATACAAGAAGGAAGAGATTATCATAACCCTCTCATGTAAAAGACTTAAAATTTACAAATAATTAATAATATTCTTTGGAGAGCTTAATTACATTGGGCTAAAATATCTGCCTGTCTCAAATTTATATTTTACAAACAACTATATACTGTGCAATATTCTGTCAATTCACAAAACTTGTAAAATTTGTAGAGTGTTACTCAAAACAATTATACCCACTGTAGAGTAGAAGAATCCAAAGGAAATGTTCTTATATTTTCATATATATGTTATCTTTACCCTCAGCCAAAAGTAAATTATATCTATACATATAATCAGAAAACATAAACCTTATTACAAAAATTTCATGTATTTAATAATTCCTATCATGTTACTGAGCAAAGAAGTTTAACTTGAAAGGTTTTTTTCTTTTTTCCTCTTATAAAAAAAAGATAATAATACTTACCCTGGAAACCTGATTAAACTTTTTTTTTCTCTCTAACATTACTTAAAACTTAATATATTTAGAAGCCAGTAGTACAGATACTTCCCTTACTGAAAATAACATCAGATGGAAATTATAGATATTGGGAAATAATTTAAGATAATCACTTGAAAATAACAAGTTATCTAAATACAGGACTTCTGAAAGTTCTACCATGGTACTGGTATAAAAACAGACACATACACTAATGGAACAGAATAGAAAGCCCAAAAGTAAATCTACCCATTTATGGTCAACTGATTTTTGACAAAGATGTCAAAAAAACACAATGAAGAAAAGACAGTCTCTTCAATAAATGGTGTTGGAAAAATCGGATATCCATATGCTGAAGAAATTAGAAACTCATCTTACACCATATAGAAAAATCTACTCAAAATGGATTAAATACTTTAAGACTTGAAATTATAAAACTACTAGAAGAAAACATAGAAGAAAAGCTCCATGACATTGGTCTGGGGAATGATTTTTTTATGTAAATGACCCCAAAGGCACAGGCAACAAAAGCCAAATTAGACAAATAGGATTATATCAAACTAAAATGCTTTGCACAGCAAAGGAAATAATCAACAGAATGAAAAGACAACCTAAAGAACAGGAGAAAATATTTGCAAACCAAGTATTTGATAAATGGTCAATATCGAAAACATACAAGGAACTGAAACCACTCAACAGCACGAAAACAGCCCAATTTAAAAATGGGAAAATGTCCTGAACAGACATTTCTCAAAAGAAAACATACAAATGTCAACAGGTACATGAAAAAAATGTTCAACATCAATAATCATCAGCAAACTAAATCAATAATCATCAGCAAACTAAAACCAAAATGAGATACTACCTCACACCTTTTCGGGTGGCTATTGTCAAAAAGATGAAAGGGGCTAAAGGGCAGTGGCTCACGTCTATAATCCTAGCACCTTGGCAGGCCAAGACAGGAGGATCATTTGAGACCAGGAGTTCGGGGCCAGCCTGGGCAACATTTCTTTTTTGTTTTTTAAGAGATGAGGGTCTCACTAGGTTTGTCCAGGCTGCTCTTGAACTCCTGGCCTCAAGGGATCTTCCTGCCTCAACCTCCCCACTTGCTGGGATTACAGGCTTGAGTCACTACACCTGGCTCAATCACAGATTAAAGTAACTTCACCTAAACCTTATCTCATTTCCTCATTTCTCAAAATGTAAAATTTTAAATTCTGTCCTTGATCTTGAAATTCCAAGATCAAAAATTCTTAACTGGATATAAGTTTATCTGTGAATGAAAAAATATCTATCTAACATTAAAGATATCAAAAAACTGAACAGAATGCAAGTTTCTCTTTCTGAAAATTGTCCTTCTTGTTAAATTTGAAGGGCTAAAATTATACTGTGCATTGATCAAATTAAAACAGATTTTCCCATTCACCCTTTTATTTAATCTTTGAACTTACCAATCACGTGTTTCTGTAAAACAAGATCAATGATCCGTAGACAGATATTCTCTAACTGCTGTGTAATCTAAAAATAAATTTTAAATATTTAGTTTAAAATTCATCATGATAACCCTTAATATACAAAAGTAATATTATTCCAATAAAAATATCAACAGGACATTTTTGAAAGGGGAACTTACAATTCTAACATACATGTGAAAAATTAAACATGCAAGAATAATCAGGAAAGTCTGAAAATAGACTAATGATGGGAATGGGGGTTAAATCCATAATAGAATTACAAATTAAATTAGTTCCTTACCTCATATTTTATACCAAAATAAATTCCTAATGGATCAAAGATTTCAATGTGAAAAATTAAACCATAAAAAATGCTAGAAGAAATAAAAAGAATTCTTGTATACATGAAATCAACAAATCAGCAGAACAGGCAAAGGTTATAAAAAAGAAATACAAATACAATGTATGTAAATGTATCTTTTTCATAACCTTTGCCTATATTTATAAAAAGACGTTCATGCTAATACATGATAAGAGTACAAATGCAAAGTGCAACATTAATACTTTTGACCTATCAGACTGGCGATGTTCAAAAAGCATGGGGCTGGGAAGAAGACCCTGTTAACAGTACATTGACTTGGGGAGTGTAAATCGGTACATGCTGTGAAGAACAAGTTAGCAACATCCTTCTAACTTACTCAGACATATATCCTGCAACTCAGCAATTTCACTTCAAGGATTTACCCTACAGACATATTATTACATGTACAAAATGACATACATGTAAAAGGCCACTCATTGCCACAATGTTTGTGGCTACTAACAATCAAATGTCTGTTTAAACAAGGGATAGTTAAATTATATCCATTAACTGGGGAATGGTTAAATAAACTTGACACATCATACTAGGGAATATTATGCATCCATTAAAAATATAATTTTATTGACTAATATGAAAGGTCCACCAAGATATATCAGGTGAAAAATGGCAGATAAAAACTGTGGATAGTATGCTATTGTTTTCATGAAAGAAAAATATACACACTCACTTTTTGCTTGTATGTCAATAGAAACATCTCTGGATGGATACAAAAAACCTGGCAAAAATAGCTACTGCCTGAGAGGGAAATTAGATGGCTGGGGAGCTGAGTGAGAAGGTGAAATTTCACTGAGCGTCTTTTGAATTTTTTTCAACATGTTTGTATTAAACATTTTTAAACAAGTAAAAATTAAAATCCATTATGGGTTACATTTTTCATGTAAATATCCTATTTTAACTTTGGAGCACATTCTAATATCCAGCTTAAACTACTCTTTTAAAGTTCAAATGATCCAAAATTTCCCAGTTTGAAAAATTAAAACCACTAAACAAAAATGCATATACTTATGCACCTATTTTAGATTTCCAATTTTGTTTTCATACATCAAGTTTTTATATATATATTCATATACATGCTTTTCCTTTTAAGGACATAATGTTTTCAAAGTTTGCTTTTACTAAGTCACAGTTCAAAATTAAAGGACAGGTGGTCAGTTTTTGCCTCTAATTATCCATGGCCTTGGTAAAGCCATTTAGCTGAAGGTTTAAGTTTTTCATCTGTAGGTAAGGAAGCTGGGTTTGATTAGTGTTTCCCAATTTTAATCCACACCTTCGTTGTCAATCACAGTAAGTTCATGTGCTTTTTTAACATTATTTGAAATTCAAAATAAATATCAAGAGTAAAAAATTAAAACAAAAAGATAAAATGGTGTTCTGTTTTCAAACTAATCCTGCGCTCATTCTACTATTCCCCACACCTCCACCCACTCACACATTTAGGAAAATTGGATGAGGTGATTTCTAAGGTCTTTTCAAATTTAAAATGCAAGTTCTAAATATAAGGTGAAAGAACTATCCCTTAAGCATACTTGTTGTAATTTAATTTGAAACATCTCACTGTTACGAAGAGGACCACACAGTTTCAACACAGACGGACACAGAAATAAAATAATGAATATGGAAATAAAAAATTCACATTAAGGTCCTTAGGTGAAGAAAGACCAGTCCAGGAGAAGAATATCAAACTATTTTTAAGAACCTAGGAATTTTCCATCAGTATGTGGTAAACACAGGATAAACCAACAGCTTACATGGTTTAACGATGCTGTTTAAAGAACTGGCACCTGCTTCCTAAGTCTTCACTTTATAAAACAAGAGCTGCCACCAGGGCCAAACAAGTCAACTTGTGCTCACAGAAGTAATGAACAAAAATCTGAGTTAAGGAGTTACACTTGGGAAGGAGAGATGCAGGTTTTACAGAATGATCTTACTACAAACTCAGATGTACAACTTACTAGCTCTGTGACCACGAGCAAGTCCCTTGAACCCTACCTGAACTTTGTTTTCCACTTCTGCAAAAAAGACTACTATATCTGCTCTATCTACCTCACAGTGGCATTACTAAAATCACATCAGGTGAAGAATATGAAGGCACTGGATAAATATTTGTATAAATTCTTAATACTATTCTGGAATTTAGGAAAGACGTTTTTAAGTTCTTGCCAATATTCCCTTCCTTTATTACAGTATTTCTTACATCAGAATTCTGTTCTATTACCTAATCCTTGCCACTGTGATTAAATGACTGCCTATTACTCTCCAACAAGACTAGACTTTGGGTTTCCAGAAGGCAGGGCTCATGTATTATTCAATGTGGTATTCCCCCAAAACCTAGCTAGCCTAGCACACAGCAGATGTGATGAACTGAACTCAATTTAATATAAAGAGATATACTATATGCTTTACAATATTTACAATATTACAAACAGTATAATGTACTTAACTATTTCTCCTCAATCATTTTAATGTTTCTTTAAAATCTGAGGGCAATTTTTAAAGCCTAGCAACCTAAGTAGCAATTTAAAAGTCAAGGCTTTAAAATTCACGCCCACTGATCACATAAATTTCAGTTAATGCTACCTGCTATTATGATAATAAAACACAAAGAAATCTCACCTCTTTATGATCTTCTACAACTGTTAAGATAGTATCAATGGTGTGTAAAATTCCCATAGCCATTACTGTTTTGTCTTCAACTTCTTCATATTCATCACTTTGAAGAACTTTGCCAAATATCTCAGCCTATGAAAATAACATTAAAATATTCAACAATTAGCACTGATATATCCCCCTATTATAAAAGTTAGCAAAAGGGCACTGTCACATATACAAATGTCAGCATTGCTCAAACTTTAAATTCTGCCCTTTGCTGACTGAATCATCTATTTTCTTACAACGACAGAACATGTCATGTTTTAAATACAGCCATTTTTCCTCAGCTAGTCACTAGAGTGGACTATATATTAACTATTATAACCAGATAGCTAATATTTAACTTCTGGCTATCATTAAGCGAATAAAATCAAAATCTAGGAAAACTGAAATCAAGTAACACTAAAAAGAAAAATGTGATAGAAAGTTTAGAAAGTCAAGATATCACCTAGAAAAATGAAACAAAAAGAACAGACGTGGAAAACAGCAGACAAAACATAAGGAAATTACAGACTCTGTAACAGGAAATATAGAACAGAAAAAAATAACAGGGAGGAACTTATCAAAGAAGCAATACAAGAAATTGCCCCAAACTGAAGGAAATGAGTTTCTAGATTCAAAGACCAGAAAGTAAAAATTTAGAAGGCTCACATGAAGGCACATTATGAAATCTCAGAATACTGTACATGAAAAGAGATTATCCTAAATGTTATGAGCTGTAAGCCTATAAACTGGAAATATCAGAATTACTATAGCAAACATTTTTATATTAATATTTTAGTTACAGTCATGTGTCACTTAATGACAGGGATACGTTTTGAGAAACACTTCGTTAGGCAATCTCGTCCTTGTGCGATCATGATAGAGTGTACTTGCACACACCTACTACACGCATAGGCCACAAAGCAGTACAGCATGTTACTGTACTGAATACTGTAGGCAACTGTAACACGATGATAATTATTCATGTATCTAAACATATCAAAACATAGAAAAGGTACAGTAAAAATATGGTATTATAATCTTATGGGACCATCATCACCTATGCAGTCTGTGCTTGACCAAAACATCATTATGCAGCAGTTGACTGTACGAATGAAACTGAATTCCAAATTCTGGAGTTTAATTTACTCAAGGCTTCTATACCAAACTAACAGAAAACTTTGCCCAGTCTTACCAAGTGCTGGGTCATATCAACAGCAATTGATGCTACCTCTTGACTGTATTCACATATCATCTTCTGGATCACATTAGTAACATCGTCATTTTCTGTCTCTCTAACAATGTGCAACAGCTCCTGCATAATAGGCCTCACATGTGGCTTCATATATTCCTTAGCTATTGCAATAAAACAAACAAAATTAGTAAAAATTAGCCACTCACAGATGGTGAATCAACTAGGTCACAAAGTAAAGTGACACAGGACAATACCTAGATAAGGTGCTAGATACACACTTGCTTTATGGTGCATACATTGCAAAGCCATGCGAAAATAATACTCACCAATACATCAATTTCCCCATGAGTAACATAAGGATAAGCAGTTCTGCTCAGGAAAAAAAACTGTCTTGGCCAAAATGCTAATATCCCCCACTAAGAAATTCTAAATATACATATGCTCTGTCATCAGCATGACTTGGAGAGCAGGAATGTTACATCCATCCTGATGACAAGTTTAAAAAATCATGCACATAGAGAGACAATGCTCAATACTGATGGGGACCACCCATGCCCCAACCCATCTCTACCTACTCTCCCTCCCCACATATCCTTATATGATATTCATTCCTCCCATTGAAACATTGTTGAATAAAAGTAAAGTAGTTTTATGTTCTTCATAAAGCTGAATTTACTTCCAAAGGTTTATTTGAACTTTGATCAGAACACTGTGAAAACAAATGAGATATCTGTGTTCTCACTCACTAGAAATACTACTTGCTACTCTCAGAACTAGCAGAATCATAGAACCCTAGAATTGAAAGGAATCTTGAAGCCATCTAGTCCAATATCCCTAAATTTAAATATGCAGAAATCTAAGCCTTGACGGACCATGTGCCTCACCCAGGTTTACATGGCAAGTCAGGACCCCGGGCCCCAATTCCCAGTCTACCCTATGCTCAACAATTATTAAGGTGCTCCCTAATCTATAATTTTTCTGGAAACCATAATCAGTAGGAACTCCTAAAAAGGGCAAGAATAAACCCCTATAAAATTCTCAGGGGGCAAAAGCTCAGAATTCCAAATCCTGAACCCTCAGAGAATCAAAATTATTCGAGAAGACTATCTCAAAAAAATTATTTTTAAAAACTTCTAGAAGGCATTTAGCTTTACCTTGTATCTGGTTAGAAATTAGGGACTGAAGGGCAAGCGCAGCCTCAACTTTGACAGGCATCTCCTTATCTTCAATCAGGCTCTTCTTAGCTAATTCAACTGCATTTCTTAAGTTAAGTTCATTATGAAACTTCAAAGAACTAAATGCGTGAAGTACCCAGCAGGACTATAAAAATGAAAGTAAGTAGAGAGCTATTAGGAGTATGGCATTCTGTGATAATGTCACACATATAAGAACTTAGTAAAATATTACTAATTCTACTAAGAAATGTTCATCTGTTTTTGGAGGGTGATATGTTGGCCTTAGTTTCTAACTTCTAGATTTCCAACTCTTTTTATAAGAAAAGTAGTTACATTGCTTCTAAATTACCCATATGCAATCACATTTTTCACAGGAAAGAAACAAATAAGTCAAATGTAAATATTCCTGAAACACAATCCCATTTATGCTTTTAATAAATATTATAATTCATAACAGATTTGTTACATGTAAACGCAACTCCTAGTCAGTACTTCAAATTCATTTGCTGGCCTTCACATTGAGGTGAAACGTTATTTTCCCTTCTTCTACTAACTGGCTTAGCAAACTTCCTTTTTTCACTCACAGAAGGAACCAAGAATTTTAAACCTTTTATAGATGATCAAATTTTAAACTATTAGACCATGGAATCATTATTACTTTATTTTATACTCTATGTGCATAAAACACAATCAACAGAAATTTGAATTACTGAAGATTTTTGGAAGAGAATTACAATTCACACAACTTCTCAAAGGTAAGAGCCCAATTATAAAAATGTTCATGTTCCCTTAGCATCCCTAGTCTACAATTACCCAAATATTTCTCTAGTGACTATTATGCTTTTAAAATGCTTTCTAGTGTACAAGGCATTATTAATATATGTTGTTTTTAGCAAGAGTTTTTGTGTTGATATTTTTATAAAGACAAATACTAGGCTCTTGAATTAGAGTTCTATTTGCTCTTCATTAAAAATGTATCAATTCTATAAAGAATATATACTTAGAACACAAGTTTACATGGAATATTATTTTCTCCATATTGCTAAGGCAAATCTACCTAATATACCAGAAAACAAATTCAACTTTTTAGCCAAACTAGAATTTCATGCCATTTTAGACACTGAAAATGAATCTATTTATGAATTTACATTGTACCACTGCTCTCAAAGCACCTTGTCACTGTGTTTCACATATGCAGCAAGTAGTATTAGGGTGACAAATGAAATCAGCTGGAGTTAAAAATCCATAAAAACCCCTTTCTTTGCTACTTTGTTCTTTACTCAGCTGATGTGACCATAACAGACTTGACTCCATTTCATCTCAATATGTGGTAAAAGGCCAATTTATCCAAAAACATTTATTTCAATAATTATCTTACAGGTAAAGATTTAAGACACAACAGAAATACGGAAAACTTACTCTAGCTCGAAGATATCCTAGGTTAGACAATAATAATGGAAATACATGATTCTGTAGAAACAATTCCATTTGGTCTTTGAATAGACTCTTCTGTTAGAAAACAAATTAAATTTCAACTTATCAATGTCTTTTTCATATGTAAGAATTACATTATAGTAAAGTTCATTATGACTTGCATTTAACATACCTCTATTTACAATTTTGTAAAATTATTTAACCTACATATTGCATGTTTTAAAGCAAGACAGAAATAGTACCTTAGATCAATTTGATATTGATTTTTATAGAAATAACAAAACAAGTCCTTTCATGTCCTTTTTTATACAGCAACAGTTTCATACTTAAAAACTAAAAATGTCCATTTTCTTTTTAATTAAATAGGTAACAGAAAGAAGGATATTTACAATCAACTCAATTATCCAGAATTAGTCACCAGTTTTAAATTATTAATACCCATAACTGTCATATTCTTTCATTTGCCAGTGCTTCGCAGATTTGGTAAATAAATTTTAATTATCTTAACCTTTAATAAAATCTCAGCTAGGGAACCAATCACATGCAGGGCTCCATCTTTCTTCCTAGGGTCAAAGTTCAGGTCTGTTAGGATTTGATAACAGAATGCCATCATTTTTGGCAACACCTAAAGAAATAAAAGAATCCATTTTAGCCTACATGAACTTTCATTGCCCTACTGCAGTAAGTAAATATGATGCACAAATTTTCAAAAATAAAGCCATTTTATTGTGTTTTATCAAGAAACTATAAGAATAGTTTCTTATAGAAAGAATAGAGCTCAATAAGAAAGATACAATTTATTAAGAAAACGAAATAACCAATGATACATAACCCTTTTCCTTTACTAGGACAGAAAAATATTCTTAAAGTGATGTTATAGCTAGTAACAACATAATTTTTCAAATATTATGGGTATATCAGAGTTTCAAATCAACATAGGCCACCTTTTTAGTTTTTAATTTAAAAAGAATAACTACCTCTTTTCTTTTTTTTGCAGCAGTATATAATAGAGTCTGGGCCGCTGTGGTGGGAGAAGCATAATCTTCAAAAATATCTAAGAGTTTAAAAAGTTAAATCATGTTAGTAAAAATACAATTACTTATTACAGATTTTAAACCTGACTGACCGCTATTCCAAACCAAGAAATAAAAACAGTTCACATATGACATTGTTTTACAGCATTAAAAAGCTAAGGATTTATATCACCAGGCCTCTCATGCACAACAACATTTATCAAACTCTATATGTTGTCCTTTCAAACAATCATATTTTTTTAAAAAGCATACTAGAGATATCTATTTTGCTGAGGATAGGAAAAGTGCTTTATCTCTATCAAAAAAACAACAAAAATTTATTCAGTGCTTACTACGTGCCAGGCACTATTCTAGACGCTGGGGATACAAAGATCAACAAAAAAGGTTCTCATGGAGTTTACACAGTGAGAGAAAAAAGTAAACAGATTATACACACACACACACAATAGGTTAAGAACAAACGTAAAACAGGGTAAGGAGACAGAGTACAGAGTATGGGGCGCTAGTTTAAACAGGGTGTCAGGGAAAGCCTCTCCAACTCTCTGTTAAGATAACACTGAGGCAGAAATTGAATGAAATGAGGGAGAAAGCTATCCATGGATAAAGCACTCCAAGCAGAGGAAACAGCAAGCCTGAAAGCCTTGAGGGATTGCTAGGACAGTGCTTGGCTCTGTCAACAGACAGGCTCAGCAAATATTCGTATCACTTAATATTATAAAAGTTCTCACAAATCTCAGAAAAGGCAGTTTTATTTAAGAAACTGAAACTGAAAATTTGAGAAGCATCTGATATGTCCTCGTTTAAATATAAAAAATAAAACCAAATCTAAGTCAAAATATAAAATAACTAACTTTTGAGTACTGTTAAATATCTAGTATTCTATGCTAAGCAGTTCATGTGTATTATCCCCTTTGGTCCTCCCAGCACTACCATCATTACCCATTTTATTGCATCTTAGGTTAAACAGTTGCCTACAGTCACACGACAGGTAAGCAATCAAGCCAACATTCACACCCAGGCTGTCCTAACATCAAAACCTTAGCTCCTTTTAGTTTTCACCAAATCTAAAAGCATTATTATTAAGGGAAATGGGGAGATGTTGGTTAAAGGGTACAATAGAAAGAAAAATAAGAAAAACATTATTAATGTCAATAAATTTAGATAGAAATGTTTGTTCATGTAAATAATCGCAACTGACAAAAATATAGTAATTGTTCTTCCTTATAGTCACCCAAAAGTAAAATACACATTAAAATATTTAATAAACATATTAAATAAAAGCCACTGTATTCTAGTCCACAGAAGGAAATTATTTTTTAAAAAAGCATACGTTTGATAATCTTGAATTACCCATATTCTCTTCTAAACAATAAAATGTAAATTCCCACTGTTAATCAACACACATACAGCTCTTGCTATATTTTCTAAAAAGTGACATACATATCAGATATGAAGAATACATGAAATAATGTTAGCTTTCTGAATGCTAAACAAATACCATGTATATTCTAAAAACACACAGGTATTATAGAAAAGGTAAACACTAAAAGAATGCCTTAAAGAAAATAAAGATTGGCTAATCTGCTCTGTCAAAGCAAACTAGGAAAACAAGGGCATAAGACAGGGGAAATAATAAATTATGCATATGAGTAATGATTTTCAAAAGACAAAGGCAGAATGGGGAAAATAAAGCACATGGGAAATGTTGCTTCTCATTCATTTGCTTTTCTTGTACTTTGTCTCCGAAAGAGGTGCCTCCTCACTTACTGACTCAAATAACATAAAACAGAAAGCACTGTAAAAACAACATTGCCCGGTGATCTAGCATCCACACCAGTAGGTTTAGCTCAGGTAGCTAGAGACACCTAGCTCAACAAGCGGAAAGCACTGCACTCACAGCACCTTCAGCATGCCTTAGTTCTAGCAACTATTTATTTCACCATTTATTGAAGGCCTACTAGGGGCCAAACAATAGTAGAGGGATGCAGAGGTGTAGAAGAGATAAAGAATACAAAATAACGCAAATAGATAAAATAAAATTCCTGCCCTCTGAAAGCTTCTAAGTTGTAGGAGAGACAGAGGTACTCACACTAACATTTTGCTGTGTTAAGTGGTTGAGTATTCCATAAAAAGAAGAATATAAACTGGGGATACAAGGGAATGAGTCAGGCAACCTGCACAGTTCAACAGCTTCCAGAAGATCCAAACTATTAATAAAAGAACTGGGCCACACACAGTGGGACCACTGTAGGTAATTTCATTCCCTTGTGGAATAGTTAGTCCCTAGGATAAGTAGGCAAACCAAATCGGAGTGCTCCTAAAACATGCTGAAATTCGAAGGATCTCCCAGAGTGAGAACAACCCAATCTACAAATAGATACTCCAAAGGGCACAGAAAGGGTCCCTGCAGGTCAGCATCTCAACAGCAAGGCTAACAGATGGCTCTGTGAGTGCTCAGGCACACGTGAGAGAGATGAATAAGGTGGCTTCTCATCTCCTACCCTCAAAGAGCTCAAGTTCTCTGGTTCAATAGAACAAATTCTCATTAGATTTCAGAGTTGATCATGCAAAGTTGAACTTTAGGGATTTAACAAAGTAATAAAATCTACTTAAAAATATAAATGTAGTTATATTACTTTATATATTCAGGAAGTGATGAGCAATAAAACCATCCCAATTACCAAATTTCATCCTTATATACTCATATGGATCTTCTTGCCACAGCTCTTCATCTTCATCTTTATAACACATCACAGAAAAAATCACATCTTCAGATATATTCTGAGGAAGGAAAAAAACCAACAAATGGGTATAAGCTATTCAAATTTCAGGAATACCAATAATGTATTTATTGACAGCCTTTATGACGTTAGTTTTCCAAACTGTTACATTAATCTTTCTTTTAAGCATGCATTCCCTAAGGTGAAAGCAGAGAAGCAAGAGCCCCTGAGAATGGGTTGGGGTTGAAGAGTTAAACATAAGATTGCTTTTAAACAAGTGATTAAAGGAGAAAGAGACAAATGTACATGATATTCTTTGAAGCAACAACAAGAATGATAAAGTTTCATTAACAAATCAATATGAAAAATACTTTGATTCTTTAAGGAAGAAAAATGTCAAGTCAAGGTTATATTAACTATTATATTTCTTATTTTGAAATTTTTCAACATTTTCATTTCAGTCCTAAATGGAAATGTTATCAACTACAGTAAAGTTTTCTTTTCTTGGGCCAGGCGCGGTGGCTCACGCCTGTAATCCTAGCACTCTGGGAGGCCAAAGCGGGAGGACTGCTCAAGGTCAGGAGTTCGACCTGAGCAAGAGGAAGCTAGAGGGAGAGCAAGAGGGAGACCCCGTATCTACTAAAAATAGAAAGAAATTAATTGGTCAACTAAAAATATACATAGAAAAAAAATTAGCCGGGCATGGTGGCGCATGCCTGTAGTCCCAGCTACTCGGGAGGCTGAGGCAGAAGGTCTGCTTGAGCCCAAGAGTTTGAGGTTGCTGTGAGCTAGGCTGATGCCACGGCACTCTAGCCCGGGCAACAGAGCGAGACTCTGTCTCAAAAAAAAAAAGTTTTCTTTTCTTCTTCCGTTTTCAAAAAACCAATTTCCTACTCTATAAATGTGAGTTTCAATGGGAAAAAAAATTCCATCTTCTAGTCTCTCTGTACATTGCTGCTAATGCTGTATTAAGCCCTTTTGTTCTTTAACAACTACTTATGTAAAAACAGGATCACCTCTTATCATTTATTCCACATTAAATAAGTCTTGGAGAAAAAAATTCAGCCCAAGGATCGGTTTTCTTATTTCTACTTTACAGCCACGTAAAAATAAGGCCAAAAGTATCAAGTAGAAAAGAAACACTATCACCACTCACCCTTACTTTACAGGAACACAGTAAATAAAATGAAATTAGTATCTTTATTAGTTGCAAAGAAATTATCACTATTTGATCAAAGTGATTAGGCAAACAGTAATTTATTAAGATATACGCATAAGGAAAAGATACTATATTGGTAAGACCTGTAATAAAATAGCACTAAACAAAGTCTATCCTGGACACCAAAGGCAAAGTGAAAGAATTTAATTTTCTTTTTAGACACCACTTACAGAATTTAAAAACTCATGGTCTGAGGGAGGATGGGATTCAGTTCCTAAAGTTTCTGAATTACTCAAAGTTATCTGTATGCAAATAGGAATTCATTTATTAATGGCCCATAATTTTCCATTCTCATTTGTTCTTTAATTAAATAACAATGCTGAATTCTACTTTAGGTAAACAATTGATTAAAAAACAGAAAACTTTAACTTCTGCTATAGAACTTAACAGATCCAAAAAAAGAAACCAAAACTGTTCTTGCTCATACCTACGAAAGAAAATGGTCACAAATGAAGCTTCATTTCCTGCAAAATAACACTACCTTAGTAGATCCCCGGTAACAATTTTCAAAATGCTTTTACACTAAATACCTCATTTGATCCTGGCAACCTTTAGATAAGAAGTGTAGAAAAACATTATCTGCCTTAATGGAGGAGAAACTGAAGCTAAATGAGATTTGGAACAAAATCACCTGGATCCAAGTCTTCCAACGCATAAAACTTGAAGGCCTCACTCTCTCAAATGCTTAAATTTCCAAGCCCCTCATATCAGACGCAAGACTGTACCCATTAGAAATTATTAATGGAAATAAAAAGATTAACTATAAAATATAGGATCAGTAACACTTCCTTTGTCTAGTAAATTAGGAAAATCTAATTTAACCAGAGAGTAACTTTGTAGAACTGCCCTCTGACCGACTAACCTGTATGTGAGGCTTCATCTGCTTCCAGGTTACAGAATGAACAATCCCTTGGTTGAGATAATTGAATGCTTGCTGGAGAACACGAGGGGACACATATTCTTTCTGTCTATATTGATCTAAAATGTTTAGCAGAACCTACAGGAAAACAGAGACAATATAGGAGAACATAAACAATTTTAAGGTTAAAAGCGAGTGGAGGCAGTTTTGGCATCACATAAAATCCAGAATCCACAGAGACGAAAATTAACAGATTTTGGGGAAATCAATATTTCGTGAGAGAGTTTATACGGGTAGGTTTAGTTATTAGATAGGTACATGTTATATTGAACTAAAGGATGTCTCACTGTTAACTTCCAGGCATTTGTCCTACTTCTCACCTGTAGAATTACTCAGAATAAGTCTAAGTTCTAGTACACTGCTAGCTCTTCAAATAAGACTGTTTTTAAAAAAAACAAAAACAAAGATTTGACTAAGTAAATATTTAAAATTTCCATACAGCAAGAGACAACTCAAAGAGTTTCTGTTATTTGATAAAAGCTCTTTCAAAATTAGAAAAGTTATTGAAAAAATAGAACTGGCACAGTTCATTAGCCCTCTGAAAAAAATTAAATTAGTTCCCTAACCAAACTTCATACCAAAATAAACTCCAGATGGGGAAATATTTCAACAACAACAACAACAAAAAAAAAAAAAAATGAAAGCATAGAATTCCTAGAATAAAATGTGGGAAAATTTTATTTTATAATCTCAGACCACAGAAAGTCTTTACAAACATAACACAAAACTGAGAAGCTACTTTTTAAAACACTGATTTTAAAAATTGTTTATAAGAAAGGAACCATGCCAGAGCAGCTGTGACTGCAATGCAGGCTAACTGTGGATGATACTGAGTGCGATTCTTTCTAACACACCTGTGGCCCATACAAAGCAGGAGTGATGGGAGATGAGACAACAACGGAGCAGAAAGCAGCTCTTGATAAGAAACTGTTTTTATATATCAAGAATACATACCTTAAATAGCCATGGTACAAAGAGTTTATGACATGGATGAAAAGGTATGAGATTTTAAAATATGTTTATATACACATATATAGACACCCAAACACATTTATATGATACTGGAAAAATTCCACTGAACACACTTCAAGTGGACATCAACTTTAACACGCTCAACAGAGTTTAACAGCAGTGGAAAGAGCAGAAGATAGCTAACCAGCTTCTTGATTTTCCTGGTGTCCTTGGTGAATGGCTAAACAGATAATTTTATTCATTATTCACCCATTTTCTCTACAGGTAAGAAAATTATACTATAGCTTTCCTAAATTGTCACATGGTGCTCTTTAGAAAGCATTCTACTAGACAAAATGAAAATCCATAAAAGGAAGTATCTCATCTTAAGACAACAAATTCATAGTTCTTAGCTTTATACGGCTGACAATAAAGATGTATAAAAATCCAGAAACACCCCCTTATCTCACTAAAGCCTTTGTCCACGTCTGATTAATCTTTGTTTCCTCAATAGGGTCCCAACACAGCCAGTGGTTATTATTAAATTTTCTTTGTTGAAATATAAACAAAAATATCCTGATCAACCAATCTTCACAGCTCACTTGTCCTTTGTAGTTTTAAAAGTTTTTAAATATTAATATCAACTTGGATTGTTTTTCAAGAACTCCTAACTTTTCACTGTATAGAATTGCTCCCAAACTTCCATAGAAATGTATAAGTTCTCAGCTGAGAGTCTTAACATCTAAGCAACTTCTCTTGAAATAGAACAATTTGTATTACTTACATCCTCTAATCTAAAAGCTTAACACAAAGAGGTGGAGCCCAAAGAAATAAAGATTAAGAAAGTAAAGTCCTAAGCGGTCAGAGAGCGCTAATAGAAGAACCCAATCTAATACTGGTGACAGCTACACCAGTATCAACAAACTTGAAAGCCTTGAGCTCAAAGTCTAGGAGTCTGGAGTGCAGTTCTTGTGGTGGCTGCCCTAGGACATTCGGTTCTAAAAGTAGTTGAACTGTATTAGATTCCCAGAGCTGCCATTTTATCCTCCATAAATATGCAATGAATTAATGTTTGTAACCTACTTTTAAACAGATAGAAATGACTTAACTACTTTCAGTAGAAATAGTCCTTCTACTTAAAAAGCGTAAGATTATTACCTGCTGAATTCCCACTGCATAGGTTTTCAAAAAGAATTCAGAAAATTCAAAGTATTCTTTTGTGACATTTCCTGGGCTTCCATATCTTCAAATACAAAGAGAAAATGTTTAAATACTGTGAATTTAAAAAGCAAAGCATGCTTCCTTGTTTAAATACAGTCTCTGGTTGAAAGATGTAGTCCAATAAGACAGAAAACATTTTACCCTTTTTTCACAAGCCACTAAATGAAATCATAATAAGCGGTACTTAGACTCTGAGCCTAAGTTTCAGACAGAAGCATTCACCTACTAAACCAAGAGTTCCTAAAGGGCAAATATTAGAAATAAACACGTTATGGTTGACATGTAACAGATTTTTTTTAATAAATGCTTTGATAACTGAATTTGACTTTCTTATGGAGCTGAGTGGCCATGCACCTTCTTGCATAATTCCTGGATATTTCCAATGGGCTGAACAATGTTATTTTTCATGTTTCTCACAGAAGAACAGAAAAGACCCAGAGAAGGCTGCTTACTTCATTACGATCTCAAAATGAATGACAATTAGGCCTACTTTAAACAGACTGTAACTCTTTGCCGTCTGTGGCTTTAAAGACAAATAATCATATACGGTAGAGCATCAAGAGAACTAACCAATTTTATTATGTCCAATGCTGAGATAATGTCTGTAAGATCATAAATGTAATAAACAGAGAATTACCGTTCAAAGAGACGAGCTACAATATGCAGTGCCCACTTCTTACACTTCCACCACACCAGTTCTGGTCTATCATCCTCATCAATTTGCAGAGTCTCCTAACAGGACAAAATCATCCAGATTAAATTTCTGGAAAGGATTTATGTGAATAACAAAGGCGCAATAAATCTTAGGATAGGACAAGTCATTAAATGTGAAGTTAGATTGCTATACAAATGCAAATTCTTACTTCACAGATTGCTAGGTAGGAATTAAATAAGCAGAGCAAATTTCAACTAACCCATGCTATTGTTCACATTTATCTCCCATCTTCAAAAGGCCCAAATAAAGTAGAAAAGAAAATACAAAACATAATGGGCCCTTGAGGAAACTGAGATGACAGAAAGTTTCTACATTTTGATCTCAGTGATGTTAAGCCAAATAAGTATATGCTTGTCAAAATTCACTGAACTGCTAAGTTCTGTGCATTTATGTACATAAACTAAACCTCAATGTACTTTGTCTCAAGATTTGGACAACAGAAATAACACTATGCACTTTAAGACACACTAACATTTAAAAATATACAAGAATTAATTTGATAAATGAAAATACATCATTATTACAGATCAAAATGAGACACCATCTTTTACCTATCAAACAAACAAATTTAGACTTAAGTGTAAGCTTGTAACAGGCATTCTCAGTCACTGATTATTAAAGTATAAACCAGGACTCCCTTTCTGGAGAACACTTTGCAAGCTCTGTCAAAAGTCTTAAACACTTTTAAGAGCTTATCAAAAAAAAAAAATCATGTATGTGCACAAAAATTTGTTATAGTTAAAACACTAAAAAAATTAAAACAACCTAAACATCCAGCAAATGAAACATTTGACAAGAAGACACAGTATAAAAATACTTATAATCACTAAAATTTAAAATGTTTCTAATAAATTTTAAGTGGAGAAATGAATTTCAAAATAGTAAATATACTATTTTATAAATAAAATGTGGATGTATATAGAATGCAGAAGGAAAAAAGACTAGAGGACTATTAAGTTTTAAAAATGGTTTGTGTCATTTCTAGTGGGATTAATTATTATTTTTGTTTATCTGAGCTTTCTAAAAATGAACATGTATTATGAATTATTTTGTTACAGTAACTTTTTTCCACATAGCAGGCTGGGATAATGAATCAGTCTACCATTAGTATTCCGAACCCAAGTTTCCCCAATTTTTCTTAGGAACAGAGCTTTTTCTTACGGGAGGAACCATCCTGTCAATAATAGTTCGGAAGATTTCCATCCATGTTGTCATGGTTTGGTTATTCACCAGCTGAAGAGGCAGTGCGTACTGGAAGATGGAAGAACAACATAAACAATAATTCCTCTTTTCCAAGAGAAATAAGCAATTTTATCTCTATTGGAAAGCAAAAATAAGAAATAGCTAACATTTGAGCATGAAAATAGCAATTTCATATGGTTCAACCTAAAATTTAACTTAAAATAGATCCATAAGCATATATATTAATTTTTTAAATGTAGAAGACTACATGCTGTGAGTCATTTCTATGGGCTACTTTTTAAAAGGAAAAAAGATAATACCATTAAGGTCTCATTTATTCAGCATGAGATTCTAGGTTAAGTAATTTTTACCATTTACCCCTTTGAACGTCAAACTTTCAATTTTAACTACCTTATTGAAAATCTTTACCTCATTAAACACTCATGAAACATTTTTTCAATTACTTTCCTCTACACTGTGGCATGATACCCAGAGCCCCTCTGTATTACACAGCTTTGTGTTTCCCCTGCTACACTGGGAGCTACAGGAGAGGGGGTTCACTGCCTGCACGTTCATGCATTCCAAAACACATTTCATGCTAAAGACATAATGATAAGTAAGAGAGACATCACCTTTGCCCTCCCAAAGCTTACACTTACACTCTAGCTGGGGGGAAAAAAAACAAAGTCATGCACCACATTTCACTCAACAATGGACCGCATATATGACAGTGGCCCCATAAGATTACAACATAGCTGAAAAATTCTTATCACCTGGTGACATTATAGCCATCATAATGTCAAAGCACAACACATTACTCGCATGTTTGTGGTGATGCTGGCATAAACAAATCTACTGCACTGCCAGTTGTATAAAAGTATAGCACATACAATTACGTACAGCCCATAAGATTAGATAACGATAATAAACAACTATGTTACTGGTTTATGTATTTACTATACTATACTTTTTACCATTATTTTAGGATGTACACCTGCTACTTACAAAAAAGCTAACTGTAAAATAGCCTTAGGCAGGTCCTTCAGGAAGCGCTCCAGAAGAAGGCAGGGTTATCATAGGAGATGACAGCTCCATGCATATTATTGTCCCTTAAGATCTTCCAGTGGGACAAGATGTGGAGGTGGAAGACAGTGATACTGATGATCCTGATCCTGTGCAGGCCTAGGCTAATGTGTATGTCTGTGTCTTCAGTTTTTAAACAAAAAAGTTTAAAAAGTAAAAAACTTAAAAATAAAAAAGCTTACAGAGTAATATAAGAATATTTTTGTACAACTGGACACGTTTGTGCTTTAAGCTAAGTGTTATTACAAAAGAGTCAAAAAGTTAAAAAATATTTCAAGTTTATAAAGAGTTATATATTAAGCTAAGGTTAATTAATTTTTTTTCTTTCTTTTTTTTTTTGAGACAAAGTCTGTCTCTGTTGCCTGGGCTAGAGTGCCGTGGCATCAGCCTAGCTCACAGCAACCTCAAACTCCTGGGCTCAAGCGATCCTCCTGCCTCAGCCTCCCGAGTAGCTGAGGCTACAGGCATGAGCCACCATGCCTGGCTGATTTTTT
>CAUYRT010036137.1:0-16017 GCA_963574885.1 Lepilemur ruficaudatus
TGTCTAACATAGGGAGTTTGCCACCTATTATGTGTTTGAAACAATGAATAGAATTCCCCATGTGTGGGCTTCCCACTGCAACAAATGTACTTTTTAGGATGGTGAGTATACAAAGATTAGGGCCAGAGCGTGGTTTGACAGTGAAGGGAAACCACTCATGGGCTCACCCAGGAGAGGACAGACACTGAGTATGTCTTTATCCTCTACCCAGCCCCTGCCACAACCCACAGAGGATTGGCTCCCTCCCCTGCCTTCCCTGCCTCCTTCCTCCCCTCACTTTTACGAGGCTTTGTTGCTTCTGACCCCGAGATGTGCCTTGGACTTTCTCCCTCCCTTCCCTGTATCCCATGCCCTTACTTGGGACTCTCACTGTCCCTCACCCGTGTCCCTTGCCACTCCAAAGTGCTTTTGGAAGATTGTTTTAATGCTCAAATTTAGTCATATCATTCCATATTAAAACCTGCAATGGCTTCCCAGTGTCTACAGAGTAAAGTTCAAACCCTTCTTCTTGCGAGACCCTTCACCATCCAGCCCCTTCACCTGCCACCCCCATCTCCCACCTGGTCTGCACCACCCTGTCCTTACCTGTGTCTCCATAAGGCTGCACCCTGCTTGGGACCGGGTCTCTGTGTCTCAGCCTGGTGTCCTAGCACCCAGCTGGCCCAGAGCAGGTGGGCATGCCAGAAACTCATGGGGAAGAATGGGCTTTGGGTCTGGGTTAGGGTGACATGCTGCAGCCGCTGTGATATTAAGGAGCCAGAAGCTAAAATACTAGGGGTTTTTTTGTTTGTTTTTTAGGTCTTGTGTTTATATTCTTCCCCAATAGGACTCAATGATAATCATCATCCCCACAAAGATTCAAACAAAACCTTGATAATATTTTTTCATTTTATGATTATTAGTATAGCACTACTATAGAAAATTTGGAAGAACCATTGCAAAGAAGACAATAAAAAATCACCTCTAATCTCAACAAAGATAATAACTGTGAACATGTTGGTACATTTCCTTACGGGAGTGTGTGTACATGTACACTTATGCAAAAGTCAGCTATCACTGTCAGAAAGAAACAAGGGGCCTGCATAGCACTTAGATTCAAACCATTTGTCTCTGACTTAGAATTACCCAGAGCCCCACTTCCCAGGGCTGAATCCAAATGCAAAAGAAAGTCGCTTACCACTTACTATGCAAGTTTGAATATAAGTTAACGAGAGGATCCAGGACCATACACTGGGGCTCCCATACTGTCCCATGTACACAGAGGCAGATGTCAGCTCCAGGCATGGTCGATCACAGGCCAAGAGGCAACTCCAGACCTCTTTGTGGGGGCGTGTGAGGGAGACAACCCGGGGCAGGGGCAGGCTGCGCGTCTGGAAGGTGGACCCCGGACACAGGCAGGTTTCTGTCTGCTGCAGCTGCCGCCGTCTGGTGCAGATATGAAGACACTTATGGCCAAGAGCAGATCATGGGGCCAACTGCAAATCCTCAATAAAAGGCCTGCCAAGGGCTCAGAAACCAGATTTAGCTATTTTCAAGGCCAGCTAATTAGGTTCAAAGCCAATGATGTGTGTTGTGGAAGATAGTAAGACAGCTCCTTTCATTCGTCTTGGGAGGATTCCCACTTCATCCCAGAGCTCTGGGGGTTACTTTAGGACAGCTAATGGACTCTGTCTTCCTGTCCTAAATTTCAGGTAACCCAAGGACCCTTGCCTGGGGGCCGGGTTAGAGGGGCAACCTGCTCATGACCTGGGTTCTCCCTTGGCTTTGTCGAGCAGGGAGCTCAGTTTCCTTCCTAGGACTTCACATTTCATGAGAGGCATTTTTGGGGGAATGACAAGTACACCCCATCCAAGGTTCCACCCACAGCCCTGGCCAGAAGCTCTCTGCTGTGCCGGGTCTCTCCACCAAGACAGAATGCTGGCCATCTTTTCCCAATTACTAAAAATAAAAATTAAAAAACCAGCTAATGAATTGTTTTCTCAGCTTTATGGTTTTGCCTGTAAAATTTCCTAAACTTTTGGACACTGCTGTTATCTGTCTGCTACTGAGCACTAGCAGCTGGGGGCAAAAAAAAGGAATAGTACTAATGGAAAAACTCAGAAATGGCTTATCATGTGTGGTTTAATAGTATGTTTCTTCATGGACATGTGTGGTCTTGGCTGTGATCTTATAATGCATACATATAACATCATCCTATTTTACTGCTAGTAAAGTTGTTCCTGAATCCTCTGATGGAATGAAAGATATAAATATGTCATGGTGTTCTGCAGAGAGCAGCGTGACTTCCAGGTGCATTTCTACCTAGCGGGTTTAGAAGCTGCTCTCCGGTCCCCTCTCAACTGGATGAGAGAGAGTGCCAGAGGTGACTTAGGATGAACTGAGCATGTCCATTTGTGCACAGGTTGATGAATAAACCGTAAATTTTACTCCTCAAGAGTGGCTTTACACTCATTCCTCAGTGAGAGGGAATGGGCATGTGAAATTATAGACAATTATCTTTTTTAATAGAGAGGAATTCTTTTGGATGACAAAAACTGTTGGATTTAAGGAATCAGCAGTAAAACCAGCAAATAAACTAGCAGTCCTCAAACATCACTGCTACCTAAAGCTGCCCCGAAACAAATTCCTCTGGTTGCTTTATAAACATTGTGCATGCTGCACATGGGTTAACCAGGAGGGTTCATTCTGCAGTGTGGGCAGTTTGCCCTGTGACCAAGAGTGGGCCAGTTAGAGAGCAGGGATAAAAGCCAAAGGGGTCAAAATTCATCGTGGGGAGTAATCAATATTTATGAACGAAAATTTAAAATGCCCCATTTGACTCAGGCAATTGCACATTTGCTTTGGGGCTGGAATGAAAAGGTTTGATTAGTCTCTGAGGCAGGGCACAGTACTGCACCTGTCTGCTCAGGCTGCTGGGTCTTTTTCTCTTTTGCTTACATCTTCAAGTCTGTTCCCTTTCTGGGGGACAGGGCCTAGGGGACAGGGAAGAGAGAAAGGCAGTAGCGCCCTCGAGAGAGCCCTGCTTTGTCATTTCGCCATATCAGAGACTCCCTTTCCTTGACATCTTCCCTCTGGTGGTCAACAGGGAAGTACTGGGTGCCGTTGGGCAGGAGGACCTTTCCTCTGATTGTAAAGGTTTGTCTCCCTCAGAAGGTGGAGCAAGTGACTAGAGCTGGTAACTCACGTTGAAATTTGTCATAAATGTGGAGTCCCACTAGTTTGGTTCAGCGCAGCTTTTGAAGAAGTTCCATTTTTCAGTTGAATGTAAGGTGATGAGATATGACATAATTCTTAAGCATGTGTATTACACGTGATTAATAGGGAAAAAAATTCAGCCATCCTTTCAAACAATGCCATCTTGAGCATCTTCTGCTCAAGAGTGTATCTATCTGTGAAGAACGCACAAAACTCGGTGGAGGTTAGAAGTTGACAGAACCCAAGCTCTATTTCCACCATTGTTTATAGCGGAAGTATCCGCGTTGAAAGTTTTTCCATCACGTGGAAAGACACGGGGCATGCTGTGAGGCTCTTCTGTTTGACTGTTAGCCCAAGTCCCGTATGAGGCCCCGTGCCGAACACCTTATTTTCCTTTAGGTTTAACACAGAGACCTAAAAGGGGAGAAGAGAGAAAAAGTACCAAGCAGTTTATTCTGTGTATGTTTATCTGGGTTGAGAGAGAGGCACTGTGATTTGCTGGAAAGAGAGGACTGTGCAGAAGGCCCACCGGTGGGTGAGCGGGGCGGGGAGGGGTGCCGCCACCAGTATTATTACAGCTACAGATATTTGAGTGGGTTTCATGTAGCAGACACGACACTAAGCATTGCTCATATATAACTCATTTATTTGGCAAGTATTTGAGTGTCAACTACATGCTTGCAAACATCAGGGAAAAACAGACTCTCACAGCCTGTACTGCAGTGTTTGTGGTTGGGGAGTTGGTGGAATTGCAGAGACAGGTGATAATGAGTAAGTAAACTGTTGTCCTCGGATGCATTCCTGCAATGCCAGGGAAAAAAGACGAAGTGTTTGATCTCAGTGACACCTCACAGTAATCCTGTAAGGTAGGCACTGTCACCCCATTTACAGATGAGTCGCCCGATCCTCCCTCCATTCCATTGCTTTGGGGCCCAGTTTCTTTCTCCTATGCGAAGGGCTAGGATCCTATGGTTTATGATTCTACTACAGAAGCTCCTCCCTCTAATACACGCATTCTGTAGGGAGCTGGCCGTGATGATGCGGGGGGAGAGGGCTGGACCATTGAATTCAGATAAGAAAGTTGCAAGTGCTCGTGCTAATACAGGCCTAGCTTGAGGCCTGCCAAGGCTATTTGTGTTGAACCACATGTTCCTTCTTTTTCACCTTTATTCTGCTAAACATTTCTCATTTTCTGGCCGAAAACAATCGAAGGAGAATGAACATTCATCCCAATAGTTTATGTACATTTCCAGACTTAAAATCCTTAAATGGTAATAAGGGACTCAGATATCGCAGCTGAGGAACACATTTTTCAATTAAATTAAGCCAGTGTTTGAGTGTTCTTATTATCAGGGATTAGACACATGCGTGTCTGTGCAAGAGAGAGAGAGGATGTCGTCTGGCTACTTCCCTCTCTCTGGGCTGCCTGTGTTTGCCACTTGGCCTGTGTTCCCCAGGCCCTGTTTGATATCTTTGGCTCCAAAGTAAGCAACCAGGAAGCAGTTCTGGGCACACTAGCACCACTGGAAATTCTTAGCTTCAATGCTTCCTTCCCTGCACCATCTTCCTCTTAACCACACCTGGGTAAGTTACTAGAACACGTGTCTTGTGCCAAGGTTTAGTGCCAAGTGTGGATGATGGAAGCTGCCCCTGTTATAAACATCAGCAGAGACAACCAGTCTTCTTAAACTGCACCTGCACAGTGAGACCCAAGGCCCACCAACCACATTGACCGACTGTCTTGAGGGCAGAAATGGCTACTTTGCTGGAAATGGAAGAACAGTTACGCTGTAATGTGGACTTCAAAGTAGTTTGATGATAAACATGAGCAAGGAGATAATTCAACAGTCAGCAGGAGGAGGAGAATGCCTTTGCTCTTAGAGTTAGAAAGGGTCATAGACGATCACCCAGTTCTGACTGGCCGGGCACCTTAGCCAAAGGAAAAGGCTTTCCATTCGCTTGTTGGAAGAGCCAACAGATCTCTATATCAAGCTACATCTGTGTCTGTCATGTCTTGTAGTAGGTGCCTATTCTGTGCTTAATCCTCCTGTCTACTCTCCTTTTCTTACTGTATGCATCTGCTCCCTGGTTCTTTTAAAATTTCTCCAGCTTAAACCACTTCATTCCTCCTCAAAGATCTCTGTTCACTATTCAGCAGAGCATGTGCTACATGCCAGGCACTGAGCTGAGAGACTAGAGAAAAACAAGACAGACTTTTGCTGGGACTTTTGTTCTCAAGATCAGGATCAGTTTTGATATAACCGGTCCAAGGACCAGCATTGCGAAACTACTGTATTTAGGTTATTTCCAAATTTACCAAACAAAAATAAGCAACTTTCCTTTGAGATCTTTATAGTGAAAGCAGGGAAGAGTTTTACATTCCAAACCACCAAGCCAAGAGTAAGGCAATGCTTACTGTACTGCAGATGTTCATCTCGGGCATAGGAAACCATGTCAGGGGATTGTGTCCTGTTTTGTGGCCTCGCCCTTCCTTGGCTTAGTGGTCCTGAACTTGAACATGAAATATTTTCCTCCCCACTGCTGGAGATTAACCGCCCATGAGCCTTCACGTGCAGACCCCACTTAGAAGCCACTTCTTGCCCTTCCTCTGCAATCATCCCCCCTACACTTGCTGAGTGACAGGCCCAGCTACATGCTTTTGCCACTTCTCAGCTGTTTGCTCTCTGCTGACGTCTGTTCTTGTGCTTATGCCTAATTGCTCCACGAGATTATAAACCTATTAAGGGTACCTGCCCACTAGACCTTGTACCTCGCTGATGCTTAAACAGCATTTGTGCCTTGATGGAATAGAGGTGATAAACTTCTATTCTTGAGATGTTTGCTAGGCAGGCATGTCACTGTTACTTCGTGGAGTCACTACTAAAGTGATGTTAATATCCTCCACGTCCCCTTTCCTTGTGTGCTGATGGATGTTCAGAGTATACTTTTCAAGGATTTTCTACTCAGAGTGAAAAAATGGCCTAAAAAGTTGCACATGAGTGGATGTTTTTAAGATAACGTCATGCTGTGAAGCTTGGTGACTGAAAGACGCTGCCATTGCCGAGTGATAAGGCCTTGGGTAAACCATGATGTGAGTTGGATAAGGAACGTTTTGGGGTTGCTGTTTCTAATGACTTCTGCTTTACTCATAGGTGTCACACCCTGGTCAAATGTCATGGAAATCCTGGAGGAAAAGGATGGAGTTGACACGGAGCTACTGGTTTATGCGATGACTTTAGTGAACAAGGTTGGTAGATGTGTTATGGGTTGGATGTTGTCACCCCAAAAGATATGTTGAAGACCTAACCCTTGGCATCTGTGACTGTGACCTTATTTGGAAATAGGTGTAACCAGGATGAGGTCATTAGGGTGGACTTGAATCCAGTGTGACTGGTGTCTTCGTAAGAAGAGGCAAAGAGACGCAAAAGGAAGACAGTCTGAAGGCATGCACGGAAGGAAAGCCATGTAAAGATAGGCAGAGATTAGCATAATGTGTTTACAAGCCAAGGAATGCCACGGATTGCTGGCAACCAACCTAGGATGAGGCCAAGAAGGATCTTCCTTTAGAGCCTTCCGAGAGAGTGTGGCCCTGCCCATATTTTCATATCAGACTGATAACATCCTCTCAAATTGTGAGGAAATAATTTTAAGTCACCTAGTTTGTGGTACTTTGTTATAGCAGCCCTAGGGAACAAATGCAATGTGAAAATCTAAAAATTTCCCTCTGAATGAGAGCTATACCACAGGTCCCCATCATGGTGGCTGGAATGTCAGCTGCAGCATGTTTGTTCACAGGGGAAAATCCTTTATGCCATGCATGGGGTAGGTGTGCATGCAGGGGCACATACGTGTGAAAACCTGCATGTGTCTGCATGTGTTCCTGCTTTGGTCTTTTCTAGTAAAACCAGAAAGATGACAATTTTATGACTATTTTTCCTATCAAGTTGTCCCCTTAAAGCCTTTTTTCCTTAAGAATATAAGTGACCAAGTTTTACTCTAAGGAAATAGTTCACAAGTCAGCAAGAAATGAGGTGTTTTCGTCTTACTGTGTATTGAGTTCAGACTGCAGGGCTGAGAGAAGGAAACCTGGGGCAGGCCCCATCCTCCTTATATGATGGTGACCACACTTTTGTGCTGCCATTCATCCCATCACCTCCCTCCCTGGTCACCACCTTACAGGGTGGTCCTCAGTGCCCACCCCAAAGGTGCTGCTCTGATACAATGGGTCCCCTGCTGACCTGGGACAGGCCCAGTCCAGGACTGGAGTTTCTCCATTCAGATCGCCACATCTTTAGAACACAGGCACATGTCAGCCACCCCATGCACCTTCCATGTGCCCTCCAGGCTGTTGGGCACGAGCCCACAGGACCATCTGTGGTGATGGTGGTAGGGCTTCAGAAAGATCCAGAATCCCTTTGTCCTAAAATGCAACTGGAGAAATGTTTACCGTAATGAACAGGGGATACATTTGTAGGAAGCAGTATCTTTATAAGGTACAACTTGTACTAGTAGTAACGTGTGCAGGCTCTAAGAATTAAAGTGATGTGGTCTGGCTCTTTGCTCAGCAGACAGATGATTGGCACAGAGGGGCTCTGAAACAGACCTCAACATGTAGAACAACTTGTCATACAGTCGACGTCAATGGGGATGGGTTAGCTTCATCCATACTAAATGGAAATAAAAGCATATTTTGTCCATATACCACAATTAATCTGCTACAGATTAAAGAGTTTAATGTAACATATAAAACTGCAGGAAAAAACACAGAGATGAAGACTAATTGGTCACCAATTGGTAAAGGTTATTTTAATAATAAAATTAGTGAAAAAATTTCCAAACAAAAGTTTTTAAATATTTCACTGTGTGAAATTGTAAAAGATCTTATTTATAAAACGAAAACCCCAAATTATAACTAAATGAAAATTACAAACTCTTGTTTGCAAAAAAAAAAAAAATAGAGTAGAAAATACTATTATAAATATATTATGAACCCATTAGAAAAATGAAAACATTAAAACCAACTGAGAATAAAAGAAATGTGTAGTAAAACAAGCCATTTTCCCCAGGTCACACTGGCAATGATTGTTTTTTAATGAAATATCATTTGTTGATGAGCACACAGGAAACTCTCCTACAGCCCTGATGGGACATGGGCAATCCTAAGAATTCTGCTTTTAATTTCAAATTTGTTTGTGGGCTTGTTTTACCATTTGATTGGAAGCA
The DNA here is from genome assembly GCA_963574885.1 of Lepilemur ruficaudatus. NCBI lineage: Eukaryota > Metazoa > Chordata > Mammalia > Primates > Lepilemuridae > Lepilemur > Lepilemur ruficaudatus. The sequence goes on from CAUYRT010036137.1 coordinate 8,419, forward strand.
ATTTTCTATGGGTTTTTAAAAATTAAATTCATCTATTCTCTGTCCTCTTTAGTCACATTGTTTTAGAAAACACTGAGTTCAGGAAAAAATTTTAGCTCTTGTACAGTGTCATCTTAATGTTATCCATTTGACTGGTGGAGGTTGTGCCTGTTCTTGTGATCGTAGCAGCACCCGCAGGCCACGGGCACTCTGTTCCCAGTCACTGGCAAAGACCCAGCGTGCATCACCCTCTGCTTGGCATCGTGTGGCATTTAATGTCCAGGAATTCCTCTCTTTTTCTTCTTTTTGGCAGTTCTGTCTCATCCTTTGTTAGTTCTGGCCCAGGAGACATCCAGGAAGGTCCTCGAGGACATTCCTCCAAATGTAATCCTTTCCTTATAATGGTCAACAGAGCGCTGGCGCTCATGCTGGGTTTGTTTTGTTTTGTTGAATTGTAGTGTCAGCTGCCCTAGTGAGTAAAATCTTCTGAGATGCCAAGCAAAATAACAAATTGAAACGTTAATATGGGTCTGGACAGAAATTCAGACTCTGAAATCTGGTAAAGTATATTGCAAGTTGGGTGGTTTCTAACTATTGATTTCAATAAAATAAATTCCTAATAACAAGGAATTGCCATTTCCATAAGAGACCAAACACTGGTACTGAATCCTAGCCTGCCTACAGTTCTGAGAGTAAAGTCAGCTGTCTTTGCAAAACAGGGATATTAACAGAGTGGCTTCTGAGATGCAGGGTCATTATCCATCCACCTCCATCCTCATCTTCTGAAGATCTGCGGGAGTGCCAGAAATTAACTATTTCTCACCCTGCAAGCTATATAATCCCCTGTCACTGATATCCCCTCTGTGAGAATCTCCTACTTTTCGGGGCTCAAGAGGAGTTACTGTGGGTTTGGCTTAGACCATTCAGGGAAGGCTGGACCCCAGGGAACTCTGGGGAGAGGAACCGCTTTATCAGAGCTAAGGGATAATTACCTGGATGGGATTCAGGCAAAGTATTTGCCTTTTATTGTTTTTTACTTACTGTCTTAGTGCATTTTGTGCTGCTATAACAGAATACCACAGACTGGGTAATTCATAAAGAGATTCATTTCTCACAGTTCTAGAGGCTGGGAAGTACAGTATCAAGGACTGCTGGCACTGGGTGAGGGCCACCTTGCTGTATCCTCCCATGGCAGAAGTCAAGAGAGACAGAAACTCATCGTTTTATTAGGAACCCACGCCCACGATAACTAGCCCTCTTGTGCAATAATGACATTAACCCCTCCATGAGGACAGAGCCCTCTTAAAAGTCCTACCTTCTAACACTGTTGTATTGGGGGTTAAGTTTCCCACACGTGAACTTGGGGGGCACATTCAAACAGTAGTAATTATCATCTAAGGTATGGACTTTTTTCTTTTGGTATATAGCTGTATGAGTTTTAACACATATGTAGATAGGGATCACCTTCATAAGTAGGATGTACAGCAGTTCCATCTCCCCCAAAATCTCCACCATGTGATCCTTCTATGGTGACATCCTAACTTCTTATGTATAGCCCTTAGCAATTACTGATTTATTCTATCACTGTCATTTTGTCTTTTCAAGAATGTCAGATGGAATCCTATGGTATGTAACCATCTGAGGTTGGCTTTTCTCACTCAGTAGAATGCCTTAGAGATTCATCTGCGTTGTTGCATATATTAATAGTTTGTTCCCTTCTCCTGTGTGGTATCCCTTTGTGTAGGTGTGTCATAATTTACTCGCCTGGAGGAGATTTGGGTATTTCCACCTCTTGGCTTCCACAGATAACACTGCTGTGAACATTCACATATAGGCTTTGCCACAATAGTTTTATCCTACAAGAAGGATTTGATGCAATCAATGAAATCAGTGGGGGTGGGGGTGCCGGGAATGTCCTTTAGGACAGAGAGTTCTACCTCTCAGAGATGCCTGTAAAGATTTAGTTGTCACAGGTCCCGGAACGACAAAGTCCAGGAGAAAATGGGCATGGAGGACACCAGGCGTCAGGCAGCTGTGCTTGGCATTGGCAGCATCTGGGGCTAAAGACGTCGAGAAACACTTGCCTTGCATACTTTTCTGGCATTGCTGCTACCTTTGCCAAAAGTAGGCAGCTTAGCAGTAGGGGCCACAGGGAGGAACTGGGAGGGGAGGCCCAGGGGCAGGTGGGATCATGGTGAAATTTGCTAAGTGTATTAGAGGATCAGCCAAGAACAGATGAATGTGCGTTTCTGGGATGTGTAGCACCCTACTGTACAGGTGGAAAAAGAAGCTGTATTTGTGGCAGGAGGCCACCATCTCCCCTGCAGCCTGCATGAGAGGTGGTGGCGTGCTGCTTGGCTCAAGCCCAAATTTTCACAGGGGGAAATGACAAATGGCTGCTTCATACCCTCGGCTCTGGGCCTGTCATTCAGCAAAGGCTCCCCGAGTCTGTTTAGTTCTATAGCTCTAGTTGTTTAATAGTGATTCCCCTCATCCTTATGGTTAAGTTTGCTAAGGCAACGGGGATTAGTTTAGCAATTTAACCCCCTGGAAACTTCTAGGTGAAAGAACCTCAGTTGACTCCCACCAGGGAGAAAGGGGAAGAAGGGAGAGTAACAGAGAGGTGAGGAGACTACCAGAGGTGTCTCTGTGTCACATGCTGGCTCCGCACTGCTGTGTAGAAAGTTTTAATTCTGAGGCTAAATGTCAGTTGCCTGCTTTTCTCAAACTGCTTTGCAGAGTCGGCAGGAAGTTAGGCATCTCTGATAGTTTGCCCTGCTCAGGACTATTTCCCTCTCCTCATCTTTTAACAAGTTCTCCAGTTTTCCCTAAAACCAAAGTGTGACATTATTCTGATGATAAGAGTCATCGAATGAGTGAATAGTTTTTCAATCTTGTCGGAAGCAGGGGCAGCCCGGTTGACCGTCTGGTAGCGTGGTGTTGACTGTGTGGCCTGGTGCCTGCCACACGTGGCTGCCTAAGTGTGTGAGCACCTATTTGTGACAGCTTCCAGTTCAGCCTCCTGTTCTGTGTCTTTACTGAGACTCTCGAGTAATTAAGCCATCACATCCCAATTGTTTTTCGTTAGCTTCTGATCTCAGTAGCAGTGGGTTGTGTCCTCTTTGCTCAACATAAAAAGGAAAAAGCCATTATTGGGGTTAGGAATAGAGACATTCTTTCCAATATCGATAGCCCCAAGATAGAAGTGTTAGAGAAGCTGGTGCTGTGAAATGATCCTTATGAAAGCGTTGGTCTTATTTCTTCTGGGGCAAGTTACTGTGTTTAAAATTTTTTAAATGTAGTGTTCTTAGAGATACAAAGGTAGTGAAATAAGTAGGGAATAAAGGCCAGAGTCTGAAATCCCAGGCTGGAATAATTTGTGTAGGAGACTGGAATGGCAGCTCTGAGCCCAGGGTTTTATCCCAGCGTCTTCGGTAACTTCCTGTGGCCTGGGCCAGATCCCTTCCCACCTTTCTTTGTAGGATAAGGGACGGGCAGTAAATCTCTGCAAGGTTCCTTCTGGCTCTGAGCAGGAGGCTGGTCTGAGAAACCCTCCTCCCTTTAAGAGAGGCAGAATTCAAAGAGAAGCCAGCTTTCTCTTTCTTGAGGTATCTTTTTATCTCTTGGTAGCTACTTTGAAATTTTTTGTGCTTTTTTAAATTTCACAGGCTAAGGAGCAGCCCTCCTGAATTTAAATAGATGGGAATCATTACACTGTTTTAACTCTAGCTGTTGGTTTGTGGATTTTAGCAGGAGTGTCTAATCATGAAGTATATTAGTTTTCTAATGCTTAGTAATGAATTACCACAAATTGAGTAGCTTAAAACAACAGACATTTGTCATCTCACGGTTTCCATGGGATGAGAGTCCATGCGCAGCTTAGCTGGGTCCCCTACTCAGGGTGTCACAAGGCTGCAGTGAAGGTGTTACCCAGGGCTGTGGTCCCATCTGAGGCTTGGATTCATCTTCCGAGCTCACGTGCGTGCTGGTAGAATTCATTTCCTTGCAGCTGAAGAAATCCATGGTTCCTTGCTGCTGCTTCAAGCCTAGTAGTCTCTTTCCAGTCTCTGAGCTCAGCAAAGAAGAGCTAAGCCCTTTTTGGAAAGGTTCACCTGATTATCATCACGCTGGGCAATCTCCCCTTTGATTAAGTAAAAAGTCTACTGATCTGGAACCTTAATTACATCTGCAAAATCCCTTCACCTTTGCCACACCATGTAACCTAATGATGGGAGTGGCCAGCCCACACTAGGAAGGGGATTATGTAGCATGTGTACAACAGAGGGGCGAATCTTGGGATTCATTCTCCCAACCATACCAAAGAGGTTTTTTCTCAAATAAATTTTGTCATCTGTCTTGCTTTGTCCCATATTGTTATAATCACGGCTACCAGCCACCATTTAAAAAATGCCTTGAGACAGTCCCTAAGACGTGTCTGCATCCAGTTTTTCTTTTCTTCCAGACGTTATCAGGATTGCCAGACCAAGACACCTTCTACGATGTCGTGGACTGCCTGGAGGAGCTGGGCATCGCTGCCGTGTCCCAGAGGCACTTGAGCAAGAAAGGGACTGACCTGGACTTGGTGGAGCAACTGAACATTTACGAGGTAACAGAACATGCCTTTTGTGTGGTCTTATACAGCGCTGGCAAATGTCCAAGCCTGAGACAACTAGACCAGGGGTTCTGAGTGTGGAATAGGAGCATCAGCAGCTTTCAGAAATGCAATTTCTCAAGCTCCAGCCCAGGCCTGCTGAACCAGAAACTCTGAGGGCCCGGCAGTCTGTGTTAGAACAAGCCTTCCAGGCGACTCTGATGCATACTGCAGTGTCAAAACCCTTGATGCAGGGGCAATTTGGTAGGTCTTTTAAAGAACATGCATTCTGTCAGCACCACCTCCACTCAAGGGGAGACGGGGAGAGAGAGATACAGAGACAGTGATCCATTTCTTATACCTGATGGGGTGGAACTTCAGGCAGGGTCAGAAACATAATTTGTGGGAACCAGAGCAAAATGGAATGGGGGCCATTTGTGGAAAACCCAGGAAATTGTGCTGTTGAAGATACTAAAGAACCTTTTTACTTTGTTCTGTGGTCTCTCTCATCTCATTATGGTGTTTTTCATTTGATACGTAATCTCATAAGGAAAGAAAAATTAAAATTTAAAATTATTAGCATGAATTTTAATGTTTATCTTTATATATCATGCAATGTTAGTTTAAAATGCAAATGCAAGAACATTTAACTTGTATGCAGAATCAGCAAAAATACTAATTCATATTCTGTAGCTCCTACATGCATATCTACCAGAACAGCTGAAACAGTGCACAAAAGTGACTCCACTGTTTTTATTTCATTTTTTAATATGTGCACATTCTACCAACACTCTGCCTTCAGCTTACTGATGAGAAAGGAGGGGCTGGAAGAAAAAGAACCTAGGGGCTGCCCCATCTTTTCCTTTGGTTGATGCCGTCATTTCAGCCTAAGTGATTGGCTAACATGGGAAAGTCATAGGAGTAAGAAAGGACATGATGGGGACCCCTGGGTTACCATCTCTCTGCATTTAGCTCTGGCTCGAGGGAAAGTTTGGCCTCCCGGGTCTGTCAGTGTCCTGCTTTCTCAGTCGTGGGTGTAACGCGCCTTGTACTCGCTTCGTCTCGCCAAACTCCTGCCTGTCACAGTTCTACTTGAATTCTATGCTCATAAACGACAAGAAATGGCAGATGTGCACGTGTGCATCTCTCCTGTGCTCATGCAGCTGTACAGGTCATGACGTGACGCTGGCTCTGCTCTGGGCTAGGCATCATGGTATCGTCTCCTTTAGCCAAGCGCATCATTTCCTGGGTTTTTCATTGTTAATGACTTGTGGCACTGGGAGGCCAGAGGGTGGTGCAGGACTATGTTCCCCTGGCTCCTAAAGGATAGGATAAAGTGGGAATCCAATAAGAACACTGAAGATGGAGGAGGAAGGAAGCTAAAGACAGCTGGCTTGCATGAAGGCAGCAGATGGGCTCTTGCCAGCTCAGATATCTCCCTTCCCCGAGCCCCTTCTCCATCCTGATCAGAACTTGCATCTTTGAGACTCTGTTCAACCGGGGGCTTAGATCACCGCAGCCTTGGATTCTAAGGGGTCGGTGTATATCCGTAATGCAGCATCATGCAGATGAATTGCCCAGTAGTGAACCAACTGGGAGAGAGTACTGAAGAGCAGCCTCGATACCTACTCCAGGAAACTAGCAATGACTGATGTGCCTGTTTGAGGGTACACTTTCTCTCCAGGCTACCTCCCCAGCTCTCTCTTTCCCTTCATAGCAAACTTTTTTCAAAAGTTGTTCTTTATGTACCATCTTATCAAATTACATTTGCTTAATATTTTAGCATCAAGTATATATCATTCACAAATGGAGCATGTTTGTGGCATTTAAAGAATAATGACACAAACAGCATGTACTAGCTTTAAGAACTGCAACATCACTACGTAGAAATTACTAGGTGGCCCCACTGATGTCATCCCACTACTCTTACCCTCAATATTCTCTTTTTAGAATAATTTTATCTGAAAATCGCTTATTCTGTGAGCTCTAACACAAAGGATCAGCTTATCCAATCAGAGTTGACCAACCAGAGATCTTGCCTAGTATCTAGCTGTACTAATAATTTCAAGAATACAGGCTATAGGGGCTTAGATGAAGCAGGGGGACATGTCTGGGACACCTCTTATAATATCTCTTGTGACTTTCTTCATGCATTAGACATGTGCTTTCTGACCCAGAACAATAAACAAAGTCTCTGAATGAGGTTCAGGGATCGCCTTGCCCAGCAAGGAGCATGCAGTTATGAAACAGCTCTACTTTTTGGCCCAGGGACTCATGGCTCATAAATCCATAAATTCTGGCTTTATTTAAGTAATTTGTAGCCAGGAACATCCTGCTAACGGTATTCCAGAAATAAGAACTCTCAGAAAATATACTTAGTCTATTTATAAGGTGGTCTAGTTATTAGCATACTTACAGTAGCTTAGGTCATCCGTCACTGCCTTCCTCCTTTCTCCAGAAACATCTTTCCTGCAAAAGGAGGGAAAGGATCACAAACCAGGTGCTCTACCTCCTCCTTCCCAGTCTATGCCTAAACAATACATTTTGTCCATTTTCAAGCTTTTTATAAATGGAATCATATCATTGGGGATCCTTCTACAGTGTTTCCTTTTGCTCAGTGTTTTTGAGACTTACCATGTTGGTATGTGGAGAGCTAGTTCATTTTCACTGCTGATGAGTAGATCACAGTTTATTTATCTGCTCTGCTCTTACTGGATGTTGGCTGGTTTACAGTTCTGTTGCTTTGACAAACAATGTTACCATAAGAGTGCTTTACTTTGTGTATGTACAATAGTTAAGATGTTTAGGTATTGTGCTTCATAAAATATTTAGAAGTTATTCTTTCTCTATGCCCTGGAAATCTTTTTTTTTTTTTTTTGTATGAGTAGAATACTGTATGATTCAATTTACATAAACACTTTAAAAAGACAATTCTAATATACAGTGTCAGACAGCAGATAAGTGGTTTCCCAGAGCTCAGAGAGGTGGAAGTGTTCTATATTTTTATTATAGTGGTGGTAAATGCTGTA
>CAUYRT010036140.1:0-32452 GCA_963574885.1 Lepilemur ruficaudatus
ATCCTTCTGCCTCAGCCTCCCGAGTAGCTGGGACTACAGGCATGCGCTACCATGCCCGGCTAATTTTTTTTTCTATATATATTTAGTTGGCCAATTAATTTCTTTCTATTTTTAGTAGAGACGGGGGTCTCGCTCTTGCTCAGGCTGGTTTTGAACTCCTGACCTTGAGCAATCCGCCCGCCTCGGCCTCCCAGAGTGCTAGTATTACAGGCGTGAGCCACCGCGCCTGGCTAGCATTCCATAGTTTTGACAACTTATAAAACAACATAAACAAAATTGAGCCATATGAATTCCCTTATCCTCACTTATTTTGTGTAACATACGCTTCTGAGGTTCATCCACATAGTTGCATGTAGCCACAGTTAGTTAATTTTCATTGCTATATAGTATTCCACCACAGGACTAAATCATCACTTACTTATACATTTTATTGTTGTACATTTGTGTTATTTCAAATTTTTGACTATTGAAAACAGAGTTGCTGTGTTTTGTATTTTGAACAATTTTGTACTTGGTTTTGGTTACATGTGTAGACAATTCTGTTGGGTATACATCTAGGAGTAATATTTCTGAGTCATAGAATAAACATACGTTCAAATTTGATAGATTCTGCTCAACAGTTTTCTAAAGTGCTTGTATTAATTTTAAACTCCCACTAGCAGTGTATGGGAATTCCAGCTGCTCTCCATTGTCATCAGCACTTGAGAGTGTTAGTCTTTTCAAAATTCTAGTCATTCTAGTGGGTTTGTAGTGGTATCTCATAATGATTTTATTTTGCATTTACCTAATTACTAATGATGTTGAATACCTTTTAATCTGCCTATTGACTATTTAGTTATCTTTGTTTGTGCCTGTTCAAGTCTTTTGTTTATTTTTTGGTAGGGTTTTGTTTTTGGTATCGATTTAGAAATTTTTTTAGACTCTGGTATGAGTCTGTTTTCATTTATGTATTGCAATTATCTCCTCCCACTAGAAGGCTTGCCTTTTCACTTTCTTGATGGCATCTTTTTATGCACAGATGCTCTTAATTTTAATAAAGTCCATTTTATCAATCTATTTCTTTATGGCTAGTGCTTTTTGTGGCCTGTCCAAGAAACGTTTTCCTATATGAAAATGATGAAGATATACCTTACATCATCTTATTGATGCTTATTATTTTACCTTTTACATTTAGAACTACAAACCATTTGGGATTTATTTTTATGTAGGATGTGAGACAGGGGTCAAGTTTTTTTTTTCTTTTCCATGTGGTTATCAAATGGATCTGGCACCATTTATTGAAAAGACTTATTTCCTCACTGTCCTGCTGTTTTATCATAAATCAGGTGTTCATAGATGCAAGGGTCTGTTTCTGTACTCGATTCTCTATTGTTTGTTTATTTTCATGCTAATACCACAATCTCAGGTCTATCATAGTAAGTCTTAATAGCTGGTAGAATATATCCTTCTGCTTTGTTGTTTTTTAAGATTGTCTTAACTCTTTGCCTTTACCTACAAATTTTAAAATCACCTTCTCGATTTCCAAAATAAATAAACAAACACCACTAGCTGGGAATCTGATTGGAACTGTGCTAAATCTGTAGATCAACTTGCAGACAATTAACATTCCTGCAGTATGGAGTCCTCCAATCCAGGACCACGGTTTATCCCTGCATTTACTTAGGTATTTAAACATTTTCATCAATAGTATCTTAGAGGTTTTCATGTAGCAGTTTTGCATAGATCTTGCTAGATTTATTCCTAGGTATTTGATTTTTAAAATATTATTATAGATGGGTTTTTTGGTTTTCTAAACATTTGTTGGTATACTAAAATACATTTGATAATGTTGTATTTATCTTGATGGACTGGGTTTTGCAATCTCGTTTTTCCTTGGGAGGTTGAAGCATGTACCCCAGTATGCCCTCTGGGCCTTCCAGACGCACTGCACGGGGGATTCAGGGTTGCCATATTGCACAGCTCCAGGGACCAGCAATGGCATTGCAGTGCCTGAAGTCCTATGCATTGTGTAACTTTGACTCCCATGTCAGAAGGATATGAAAGGTGGTGGGTATTGATAGAACTATCCTTCTCTGGACAGGAAACTTCCATTTCTTTAATGACTAGCCTATTCCTTACTACAAAGAAAGACTTTTCCCTCCTCCAGCCTGTTGTGTTTGAGAAATGAAATAGCATTGCCATATGTCCACCCTCCCCTTTCTCCATAGTCTAACTCCTCCTATGAAATTTTATCTCCAATTACGCTTAAATTATCTCTGGGGTCCAAAGCTAACATAGCTGATTCCTGACTTAGCAGGGAAGGATGGGAAACTAATATTATTAAAGGGATGGGGAAGCTGGCAGTGGTCTGGTTGGGGCTGTTGCATACAGCTGTACAGTTTGTGCACTGCACAAAGGCCCCTGTCCATAAGAATAAGTTGGGAGGAAGAGAGCTGAAATCCAGCACTGCTCTGCTCACCAGGCGTGTGGCCTGCTGTGGGGTTGCATCCATCCACCAGGAAGCACTTCCTTCTATTTCAGCACCTTTTAGGCCAGTGGCTGCCCTGGTCCGGGCCTCGAAGTTTGGCTCATCTCTAAGTTGACCATCAGTGGCTGCATTTATTAGCTTCTCTTGGAGCATATTAGCAGTGTTGCCAGGATGCTGCCAAAATGTTTCTGGAGAACTCCGTGCCCTCTTCTCCCCTTTCTGTTAGTCTTTTATTGATTCTTCTCTCTTGCCTTTCTAAGCCTGAGCCGGGAACCCTCCCGTTATTAAAAGCAGTCCCAGTTGCCCATACCTTTCATTTCCTTTGAATTACATTAATTGCCTGACAGCTAAAAAGTGAGCTGGTATTTTCAGATTTCAGCTGCTGGTCGGCAAGAAATATTTACCAGCTCCTGCAGATTTATAAAGATGCCACGGAGATGCCTGGAGACTAACAATCAGAAAATACAGCAGCAAAACAACACTATTTTTCAAGGTTAAATGCTCAGAATGCTAAAAAGAAATTGTCCATAAAGCAAAATAGGGATTCCGAAGCAGGCAGCCTGTACCCTGGACAAAGAAAGGAGCCGGAGGTTTAAAATAAGATTTCACAGCTTCACAATAATTACGAATTTAATAAGGGGAGCTTTATTTTTAATTTAGTTTCAGTCTGGCAGCCAGTCTCCTCCCTCCCGCCCCCTCTCCGCAGCATGGTAATATTCTTTAATGTGGTCCTAAGGCGAGGTCACAGAGAGAGCTGGGAAGGGCCCCCAGCCATAAGACTTTCTGATGAAGAAGTATTTAGACAGATAATGTTCCTGCGTCTCTGCAGGCAGGTGAGACTAAGTCCCACTGGCTTTATTCCCTCCTGGCAGTCAGAAATGTCTCTTGCTATGTGGGAAGACAGTAGGCGCAGAAAATTCTAAGACAGGAAGATTTTTTCCCCCTGATAGAACCCTAAGCTTTGTCTACTGTTGTCCGTGAACAGAATAATAAAACTCAGCTGAGGCCACCAAGAATCGTAGACCCTCCGTCCAACACCCTCTCCAACACTTCCTGGCAAAGGGCCTTTCCATGTGTTGCCTTTTAATATGAGCTGTTTTCCAGGGCTGTACCTTCATTCATTTGTTGTTCATTCATTCTGTAAATATTTATGGAAGGTCTATTTGTTTGAGGTGCTCTTTTTCACAGAGGTTAAATTCATAAAATAACATTTATTTAAAATTAATTTCAAGGTGAACAAATTAGTGGCATTTAGCACATTCACAGTGCTGTGCAACCACCACCTCTAGCTACTTGCAAAATATCTTCCTCATTCTCAAATAAAAACTTATTCCCATTAAACAGTTTCTCCCCAGTCCTCTCTTCCCCTAGCTCCTAGCAACTACCAATCTGCTTTCTGTCTCTATGGATATACCTATTTTGGATATTCCATATAAAGAGAGTCATAGAATATGTGAGCTTTTGTGTCTGCTTTCTTACATTGCTCTAGTTTCTTCCCCTAATGTCTTGGAGACTCATCCACATCGTAGCATATATATTACATTTTTTATGGCCGAATAATATTCCATTGTATGTACACACCACAGTTGTTTATCCCTTCACCCACTGAGGAGCACCTGAGTTGTTTGGGCACTGTTTTCATTTCTCTGGGGCATACGCTTAGGAATGGAATTACTGGGTCATATGGGTAAAGGATCAAAAATATTTTTTGGTCTTGTTATCTTTGTTATTGGAAGTAACCTTTTTATACATCTGCGGTTTCTTCAAGACTGTTAGTTTCCCCAAGGCAGGGGAAATAGCTTCTTCCTTGAACAGCTTTGGCTTCAACCAAACAGGAGGTACTCAAAAGCAAAATGGTGGTTCCTAGTGATATATAAAATACACAAGTTATGCTGCCCCAAAAGGAGATGAATCGGGCACTGTGGATTCCTACAAAATGGTAGGAATGAGACTAATAATACTGGTTTGCAGAAAAGACACTATCTTGAAAGGTTGCTGGTTCGAAATCCATTGAATGACACATGACGGAAGTACAAGACATGGGCTTCCTCTAACTCTGTTACCATTCTTTTGTCTGCATAAATGACCACCTGAATTCCCTTGTAGAGCTATGCTTTAGTTGTTCAGAGTTTGTTATCCACCCAATCTGTAATCCCTCCTGGAGATACTTATTTTCAGCACCTGGGACAGTGCCCAGCACATGGCTGTCACTCAGGAAATAATTGTTGAAAGAATGAAGAAATGGTCATCTTCTTATGTCCGTTGCTAGACCAAAAAACCCCTACATTTTACATCATGTCTATTATTTGTTGGGGAAGGGCCCACGTGAAATTTCCTGTATGAGTTTGGGGAAGGCTGAGAGGTTTTATTTTTGGTGTTTAATCTCACACTGTTATTCCCACAGGGGCCACAGGACTGGTCCATCTTAAGGAATGTAAAAAAGCAATGTTCAGATTTCAGGTTGCTCGTAAATCTGCCTCCTGCATTACGATTTTTTATCTGCTTCCTTCTGCTTCCCCTGGGTTCAAAGGAAGTGCTTTACCTTAGGAATGATTCACTGCTCCTCAGCCATCATGGGCTTTGAAAGCCACACAATAGGAGTTCCGTTTCAAATCCCCCCATTTATAACCATGGGGGAGAGCTGGGTGTTGTCTTGGGGGTTATCGATGATTTCACAAAACTCAACCTTTGTTCCTCACGTGTCCATTTTTCAAAAACGTGCTACTCCAAATCTCTGGAAGTCATCGCCCCCGAGGAAACATTTATCTTTGGTTTGACATCTTTTGCACTGTATACCTTTTCAATTCTCCTTTCTCGGGACGAACGGCTGTGGGGGGTTTGCAATGAAGAGCTGTGTCTTGCAGTGTGTAAGTGTGTGACCCTGTCCTCTTCCCTGCCCCTCCCCTGTGCCCCTGAATCGGAAGATGGAGAAATAACCATCCCAGACAAGTGGGCTTGGGTGATATTACGGGTTGAATCGTGTCTGCCCCAAATTCTTATGGTGAAGTCCTAACCCTCGGTGCTTTGGAATGTGACCTTATTTGGAAATAGGTTTGTTGCAGATGTAATTAGTAAAGATGAGGTCACACTGGAATAAGGTGAGCCCCTCATCCAATGTGACTGGTGTCCTTATCAGAAAGGGAAATTTGGAGGCAGACATACACAAAGGGAGAACAGCAGGAGAAGATGAAGGCGGGGTCTAAAAGCCAAGGAGAACCAAAGACGGCCAGCAAACCACCAGAAGCCAGCAGATCTCCCCTCGCAGCCCTCAGAAGGAACCTCCCCTGCCAACACCTTGATCTCCAACTGGTAGCCTCGACAACTGTGAGACAACACATTGCTGTTGTTTAAGTCGTCCGATTTGTGGTCTTTTTTTACGGCAGCCCTAGGAAACTAATACAGGTGATATGCTTATGATGTTTGCCTAAGGGCCTGCGTTTACTTGAGAGGTGATAGGGCGTAGCAGTTAAGTACCTGGGTTTTTAGAAGCCAGTTGGGTAATCTGGGAAAATACTTCCAATTTCTTCAAAAATAAAATAAAGAATAATGTAGATTTAGACTTGACAGTACTTTCAGGAGGATTAAATGAGATAATCTATTTAAAGCTCTAAGCCAAATACCTGGCACATAGAAAAACACTTGATGGATGGTGGTTATTATGCTGGTTGTTAGTAGGAATAACTGGCAGTATTTACTGAGCCCAAAAGAGACCTTTACTACCTACCATTTAAAAATTTCTCTCTGGACTCCACTTAGCCAGTGATTGAAATTTCCTCTCTCTCTGACCTCTGCACTCTAGGCTAAGGGTCTAGGGCTCTATTCCACCTTCAGTCCTTTCTGGGGACTTAATTTCTCTCTCTGTGAAATGGGACTTGTTACATAATTGATGTACGAGACGATTCACATACCACTTACACTAATGAAAGTAAGATGGTCCTAAAAGCTCAGTGAGAATTTGAAGTGACCAGAACAGTTAAAAGGATCATGTATTCATTCATGCTAAAAAAAACCTCCCACATATTTATTGAAAGCCAGTGGGCTAGGTGCAAGATCTGACTCACAGTGCATTGTTTTTCAATATTTCCTGTGGGCAGGGGAAGGGATGTGGCATAATAATTTTCCACAATGTCTACTTTTTGAAATGTATTCCAAGTGTTGGGCTAAATTGTGTAGGTACAACTACCCTTTAAAATTCTGCAAGGTTAGATGGTCCTATCATGCCTATTTTATAGATGAGTAAACTGAGGCACAGAGGGAGTAAGTAACTTGTCCAAGGCCATTGCTGGTTACTGGCAGAATCAGGAATTTAAACCATATCCTTCAGACTCCAGATGCAACACTCTTAACTCTTGTGAGCCACCGCCTAAGTGGCACCAGGAATTCAGCACCCTCAGGTGTATATTTGAAATAGATTATGAACGAGATGGAGAAAACCAGGTTATAGACTCAAATGTTGGCATGCAAAACAAACAAACAAAAAAACAACCAAAATCAACCCTCCCCCAACCCAAAATACAAAAACCTGCCATGAATTGATTACTGGAGCAAAATAAGCATTTTCCCAATGTTTAAATTCAGAGGCTGAACTTGAGACTTGTTTTTAATTTTGCAATTGTCTGGAAGCTGTTAATCTGCCCGGCATATGGTGCAGGTGGATTTTGCCAAGTTGTTCCTCAGAAGCATTTTATTATGATAATAATCGCAAGCGTGATCCCAGTCCTTTTATCCTGTTTCCTCTGGGTCGTTTCCTGCGATAAGTGGTAGTTGCGTAGTTTGCCAACCTCCTCAATCCTCATTTGTTTAGGGAGAGAATAGTAACTAGTGATGCTAAGGAGCCCATGGGCTGCAAATGAAATTCTGGTACTGGAATTCCTTATACTGCCTTTGCTCCCCAAGGCATCCTCTCTTGAAGCAGTTCAATTGAATATAATTATTAACATAAGTAATAATAATCAGCATTGTTTCCTGCATCAGTTGTAATTCATGGAAAACTGCTGGCTCTCTTCCGTCTATTGCCTTCAGTTAAAAAAGGAAGATAGAGTCCCATTTTATGTTTTATCTCCCTGTCATTTTCCCTTTGCTCAAATCCTTCTAAGCCTAGCAGCTGGACCCTTAAGATGATCCTTATTGGACTTTTTTTTTTTTTTTTGGAAGATAAATGTTTCCTGTTCTAATTTGAAAGAGGAACCATTCAGAGGTGGAAAGCCCCCAGTAGGCCAACTTTTCTAAGAGAAGTTGTCTCGAAGCTCTATTTGTGGGTTTGTGTAAGCCATTCAAGACGTTTTGCAAAACCTCTCCAGGTTTCTAGCGTCTCTCTCCCCCAACCCATCATCAGGACACACTGAGAGTCACGTTTCCAAAACCCGAATCTGGTTTTCCAACTCCTTTGCCAGAGAACCTTGAGAGGCCTCCCCTTGCTCTTGGGATAAAACTCAAATTTCTTGTCATGCCTTAATGTTGTAACTCTTTTTTTTTTGAGACACAGTCTCACTCTGTTGCCCGGGCTAGAGTGCCATGGCGTCAGCCTAGCTCACAGCAACCTCAAACTCCTGGGCTCAAGCGATCCTCCTGCCTCAGCCTCCCGAGTAGCTGGGACTACAGGCATGTGCCACCATGCCCGGCTAATTTTTTCTATATGTTTTTAGTTGGCCAATTCATTTTTCTATTTTTAGTAGAGACGGGGTCTCGCTCTTGCTTAGGCTGGTTTGTACTCCTGACCTTGAGCAATCCGCCCGCCTTGGCCTCCCAGAGTGCTAGGATTACAGGCGTGAGCCACCGCGCCCGGCCCGGAATTTCCTTCTTAAAAAAAAATTTTTTTTTGTGGTAAAATACACATAACACAATATTTACTATTGTAACCATTTTTTAAAAGTTATTTTATAAAGCAAATTTGCATGTCATCCTTGTGCAGGGGCCATGCTAGTCCAATTAGTAGGGTTCCGATTTTAGCACATGTGCTGCTGAAGTGAGTGCATTGTAGCCATTTTTAAGAGCACCGTTCACTGGTATTAAATGCATTTATATTGTGCAACGATCACCACCATCCATCTCCAGAACTCTGTTTATTTTTATAAAAGTGAAACTCTGTCCCGTTAAATGATAACTCCCCATTCGCCCCTTTCCCAGCTCCTGGCAACCACCGTTCTCTTTTATGTCTTTGTGATTTCGACTCCTCCGGGTGCCTCACATAAGTTACACCTGTGTCTTTTTAACACGCGGTTATAGTCCCGGGTCATGGAAAGGGGAAGGGGACAGAGCCTTTGGAGGTTATCGTAGCTTTGGAGCTTATAAAATATTTGGGAAAATCTTTGAGATAGACATTGACTGGACACTGCTGGAACCTCATGGGACAGGGGAACGGCGTAACATTTCCTAAGACTGTCCAGACCAAATCATCCTTTCTCCTTGCCAGGATCCCAGAATCACGGGGTCCACTCATATCAGGGATGCCGTGCAAACAATGACTCCTTCATACGCATTTTGCTCCAGCAGAATGCTTTGTGTTGTGTCATTATCATTTCATGTGTGTGGCCCCTTGATTGTGCACTAATGTTCTCAGCATTTAGCCCAATGCCTGGCACACTAAGTAGGCACTTAGGGTTTGTCTCCTGGAATTTAGCCTGTTTCTAGGCATTGTATCAGACGCATGCAGAGTGGTTTACTTAGTATTTATGCAATACACATTAGATGTTGTAGCTTGTGGGCAAGGAATTTCACTCAGCCTAATGTCTTCAAGGAATTGTGCTAAGTAGCTGTGTGGCTACTGGAATTTGGAGTCTTAATCTAGAACAGGAGTCTGCAAACTACGACCTGTGGGCCAAATCCAGTGCACTGCCAGACTTTGTAAATGAAGTTTTATGGGAGTAATGCTACTACACCCACTTATTTACCCATCATTTCTGGCTGTTTTTGTGCTACACAGCAGGACTGAGGAGTTGTGACCACACGGGCTGCAACGCCATTGTCCCATCCTGGGGACACAGAGAAGATGGATGCAGTCGGAGTGGAGTGAGGCAGGAGGAGAATGGTCCGAGTGGATGGGGAGGTGGGTGGGACCAGGCTGTGCCGATCTGGAGAGATCCTAGGAAAGGAGGTTCTGCTTTATTCCTAGTGTGAGCAGAAGCCAGTAAAGGGTTTTCAGCAGGGGAGTGATATGATCGTCTTAACGGGTTGCTGTTGAAAAAGACGGCACTGCTCTTTGACCATTGGCTGTGTTAAGCGGTTTTCGAGACTCAGAGATGGCTTGTATCGTTATAGTAAGAGAATTTTGACGGCAGCCAACCTGGTAATGGATGTTCTGTTTCGGGTGCCATAAATGGGACCATACATCAAACCCATTGACTTTATACTTCTGAGACCCCAAAAGCAGCACAACCTTAACCCTCAATGGCCCCACATGAGGTGGGCCAGACACCATTTATTGGGGTTATGGAGCAGCTGCCTAAATCCTGCCCGGTTCTTTTCAAGCAGTGAGCCTCAGGGATGCCTTGCTCCCGCTAACATTTCAGAACCGGGAAAGAGTTATTGGAGATGAAAGATGAGCCTGATTTCCTGGCACCTGCATCTGGGCTTTTGTTTTGATTTTTGGAAAAGTTCTTGGAGGAGGGAGAAAAGAAGCAGATGGGTATTCCTCTTTCACTTCTCATTCAGTTTTTCTGCCTTTAGAAGAAAAGAAGGAAAGAAGGAAGCCAGCTAATGTCTATGGAACGGCAATCCAGGGCTGGCTAGCTGTGGTCGCAAGTTACCTAATGTCATTCATTCATTCATTCATTCATTTTACAAGAAATAGGCATTGAGTTATCTTTATATGCCAGACACTTTTCTGGGCCCCTGCTCTCTTGGAACTGATCTTCTGACAAGGACGATAGACATTAAATAGGTAAATATGATACAAATCAAGTGGCTAGGTCCTAGGACAAAAAAACAAGCTGAGTAATGTGATGGAGAGAGGGTGGACTATTTTATTGGGGAGGGAGGCATTGATCAGGGAAGATTTGTTTGGGAAGTTGACATTTGAGCAGAGAACTAAAGGAATTGGAGGAATTAAGTGACTCTCCCCAGGTCTGAAGACAATGGCAGCAGTGGCACTAGCAGTAGTGGGAAATAAAGTTTATTAAGTGTTTTCTCTATCTCAGACACTGGATTAAACATTTTATTTATAGCATCTCATTTAAGTCTCACAACAAATCTTTTTTTAAAATTTTAACATTAGTTTGATCTTTGAAAATTTTTTTTTTTATTTCAGCATATTACAGGGGTAAAAATGTTTAGGTTACATATATTGCCCTTGCCCGACCCGAGTCAGAGCTTCAAGCGTGTCCATCCCCTACACGGTGTGCACTGCACCCATTATGTGAAGTCTCACAGCAAATCTATCAGATAAGTGTCATTATTGTTATTCCCATTTTATACATGATACTGAGGATCAGAGAGGTTATGTAACTCAGCCAAGGTCACGCAGCTAATAAGCGAGAGGCGGAGATTCAAACCCAGGCTCATCAGTCTCCAGGGCACTATAGCCACTTCCCAGCCCATAGCTGAAGAAGCTGAGATTTAGAGTGAAGTCTCTGTCTCAAAACCGCTCTTTTCCAATAGGCCAGTGCTATTCCTGACTTTCAAGGGAGAGCCCAGCCCTTTGATTAACCCCTGGCATAGGGCTAGTTAGGCGGGTATTGGGGGCTTCCTAGATGATGGGGTAGTCATGCATCTGGACTTGTGTCCACAGGCCATCACAAGCCCCACCATCTCTGATTTGCAGAGACCTCCCTGTGACCAGTTATTGTGAGCCAAGAGCTTGGGTGTCCAATGAAAGTTCATAAGGACCTACACTTTTCTTGAAAGAAATGGGCTATGCAGCTCCATCGGCCCCAGATTTAGTGAAAGGGCTATGCACATGTGATACAGTCATGTGAATGTGTATGTGCCTCTTAGCAAGCATGCAGTCGATCAACTAGATTACAGGCTCTATGGAGCCATGAAGCAGCATACTTAGAGCGTTCCTTCATCCATTCATTCGTTCATTCTGCATCGTGTCTGGTAATGTGTTACGTTCTGAGGCTACAGCAATGGACAGGTAGGCAATGTCCCTGTCTTCATGGAGAATGCGTTACAGAGGGGAGGATGGGTCAGTGGGGAGTGATGTGTGAAGAAAGACAAAATAAAGCAAATGAATAAGATAGTCCCAGATAGCGAGGGTGCCCTGAGGCAATGCCACGGAGAGAGACGGAGATACCTACTTACATTGGGGAGTCAGTGGAGGCCCCTCAGAGCAGCGCCAGCTGAGCAGGATGCTGGAGAGGACCACCCCCGTGCAGTTCCTTAGATGAGCATCGCAGGTGGAGGAAGCATCTCAGTAGCAGACAGAAGACTGGGTGGAGGTGCGTGGCCTTAAGGACAGTGACAATGAGGTGGTTACCCAAGTATTTTGCTGAAACTTGCAAAAATGAAACAAGAGAGAATGCAAGCATGAAAAAGAATACGAGATTTCAAGTCTGTGACCTCTAAAAGTGGCCGGCTCTTTATAACTTGCAAATTGTGGAAAAGTCTGCCCTAGCAGTCTTTTCACAACATTTGAAGAGTGTGGTCCAAGAGAAGAATTACCTAACAGAGGAGATTTAAAGAATATACCTTAAAAGTAATTTTAAGATGGGAAAGTCTAAATGTAAGTGGAAGTAGAGAGAGCAGTACGATGAATCCCTAGGTACTCACCACCTAGCTTTGACAATGGTCAACTCATACCCAGTTTTGTTTTGCTTGTACCTCTGCCTATTCCCCACCCCCACGTTATTTTGAAGCCAAGTCCAGTCATTAAAATTTCACCTGTAAATATTACAATATGTACCTCAAAAAGATAACATTTTCATTTTCTTTTTGTTTTAAATTCTGGTTAACACATGATGTTAAACTTAACCATCTTCACCATTTCTAAGTGTACAGTTCAGTATCTTCACTTGGTTGCACAATAGATCTGTAGAACTTATTCATCTTGCAAAACTAAAACTCTTTACCCATTAAACACTAAGTACTCTCAGCCCTTGGCGATCCACCATTCTACTCTCTAAGAGTTTGACTACATACGTCATATAAATGGAATTATACGATATTTGTCCTTTTATGACTGGCTGATTTCATTTAGCATAATAATGTCCTTGAGGTCTGTCCATGGTGCAGCATGTGACAGGATTTGCTTCTTTTTAAAAGATGAATAATAGTCCATTGTGTGTGTGTATAACATTTTCATGATCCATTCATCTGTCAGTGGACATTTGGGTTGCTTCTCTTGATTATAGTGAATAACACTGAAATGAGCATGGGTGTGCAGATATCTCCTCGAGGTCTTTCTTTCAATTCTTTTGGGCATATACCCAGAGAAATGGAGTTGCTGGATCATGCGGTAATTCCATTTCAAAATTTTTGAGGGGCTTCCATGCTGTTTTCTGTAGCAGCTGCATCATTTTGGACAAAGTTCCCAGTTTCTCTCCATCCTCACTAACACTTGTTGTTTCTGCTCTTTTGATAGTGGCCATCCTGATGGCTGTGAGGTGATACAGGATGAAGATATTTAAATATAATATTAAGTAAATAATAGTAGAGGTGCTACACAGAAATGACAAAAATGAAGATACACCAATGCATGAAGTTTGGGGAAGTCTTGATCAGACAATCTCTAGAGCTGCTCAGACTGTAGTCTGTGGTCAGTACTGGTTGGAGAACAGTTCCTTGTCTGAGACCACATAATACAGAAATTGAGAGTACATGTTCAGAAGCTTTGATAGCAATTTGTGTACATTGGTTTTGTAACCTGAGATTTTGCTGAATTTATTCATCAATTCCAGGACTCTCTTGGCAGAATCTTTGGGGCTTTCTAGATATAAGACCATATTGTCAGCAAAGAGTAGTGAAAGTTTGACTTCTCTTTTCCTCATTTGGATGCCCTTGGTTTCCTTCTCTTGCATAATTGCTCTGGCTAGGACTTCAGCACTATGCTGAACAGAAGTGGTGACAGTGGGCAACCTTGTCTGGTCCTAGTTGTAAGCGGGAATGCTTTCAATTTTTCCCCATTCAGTATGATGTTGGCTGTGGGTTTGTTGCATATGGCATTTATAATACTGAGGTACGTTCCATCTATGTCTATTTTGTTAAGAGTTCTTATCATAAAACGGTGCTGAATTTTGTCAAATGCTTTTTCCGCATCTCTCAAGAGGATATATGGTTTTGGGGTTTCTGCTTCTATTTATGTGGTGAATCACATTTAGATTTGCATATGTTGAACCATCCTTGCATCCCTGGGATGAAGCCCACTTGGTCATGGTGGATTATTTTTTTGATGTGCAGCTGAATTTGGTTTGCTAGGATTTTACTGAGAATTTTTGCATCTATATTTATAAGGGATATTGGTCTGTAGTTTTCTTGTTTTGTTGTGTCCTTTCCTGGCTTTGGTATCAAGGTGATACTGACTTAGCCGTGATAGCAATTTGACATTGCTGCAACATCCAAGTGCATAATCATTATGCTAGCAATTCATTTTTATTATATTTTATGAAAGTATGGGCCACAATGAGTTGGAAAACAAAAGAAAACGAAAAAACTGGCCCTTCGCCATAGGTAGTTTGAGAAGCTCCGAAGTTCCATTCATCTTTGGCATTTTGACTACTGAACTTATTTTGGCCTCAGATTTTCTATCTGTAAAATAGAGATGAGAAAAGGAAAACCCAGCCCTGACCATCGTCAGCTAGTAGCTGATCTGGTACTAGCAGCTAGGCTGTGATATCCCCCACTTAGGCAATTTCACAGAACAACCACGTTGGAAGATGTCATGCTGACTGTAACGAAACAAGACAAAAATATGAGCACTCTGTAATGAGTCACATCTAAGCATAAAAGTGACAGCAGGTGCAAACCACGCAAATGAGCCGATATCCCCTTCTTCGAACTGGTATGAGTAGCTGCTGCTTCTTTACCAATGACAGCTTGAGCCTCACTCTGTTCTTCCTGTCTCCCACATAAAAATTAGGAGGATGCCCAGAGATTACCACTGCTTTCTGACAGCATGCGATCCAGAGCAGACCTGATCCTAAAGCAAGCCCCTCCTAGTGCCCTCTTACTAAGACATGCCCCAGCTCCTCATGGTGTGTGACCTTCCTTGTTGCAACAAGGCACTAAACCCATCTTAGTTCAACTACAGGTGTGTTTCTGGTGGCTTCTGGCAGGTGGGTGTGAACAGGGATAATAGGTGGCTATAGATTAAATGGGTTAATGCACAAGAAGTGCTTAGAATGATGCCTGGCTCCCAGTAAGGCTCATGTAAATGTTAGCTACTGTTATTATGATGTCTCTCATGGTGGCTGGTACCACATCTTGCCAAAAAAGGACCCCAGTCTTGTGGTACACTGTGCGTGGTGGGAGACACCACACACAGGTTTGAATCCCCAGGAGGTGTGGCTGACGGGGCCATCTCGAAGGCTGGCTACCACAGATGGGCTCATTGTTCCACCAAATACCCTCTGATTTCCCCCTCTAGGCTTCAACTTTAATTCAGTCCAAGAAGACATCTTCATTCTCTCCGAGTGAAACTCGAGAGACAAATAAACAAGAAATAGTGTGAGCATGGCTGGAGCGGGCTGGGACCTAACGATGCTGGAGAAGCAGAAGTTTCATTCTGTCTGCTGACATTTGTCAAGGTCCCTGCAGGGACAGGCTCCCTGGGAGACTCTGCAGTCAGCTGCACTTCCAGAAAGGGAGGATGCTCGTGCTCACTCTCTTGCTCTTTCTCTGCCTCTCTCCCCTCCCCTTCCACTCCTCCCAGCAAAGCCCGGCATCTCTGTGACTGACAGTGATGGATTGTCTTATCAAAACATGGGCCTGGGACCACCCAGCGACTGGTGGTGCAGAAGCATCGTGGGGCTGGAGAATGCTCTGAGAGCAATGATTATGAGGCATTTTAAGAACAGCAAGCTGAATGCTACTCACAGCTGGCAGTTCTTGTTTATGACAAGTAATAATTGCTTCAGGTGCAAAGGAAAGGGGTGGGGGGCTCAGTGAGTTTATGTTGGGAGGAGGCTCAGGGCACAGGGGTTGGGCTCTGGGCTCAGGAAAGCGTGAGTGGGAGCAACTTGGCTTGGGGATCTCAGGCTGACTCAATCAACTGAGGCGGGGGGCGGGGGGGAAGGGGAGGGGCTAAGGGAGCATCGTGGGTGCCCTGAGTGATAATACGTTTCCTTCTGGGCCCCTGGGAATACCTCCTGCCACCCAGGTGGGCAGAAATGGGGTGACTTGTAATTGTGGGAAGGCCCCGATGTTCTGAGCAAACTCACCTGAAGCAGCAGCCGTCCTGCATTTGGACCCAGCCCCTTTGAGGGTGACACAAGGTTTTTTGTGTGAGGGTGCCCTGGAGCGACCACCCTCTTGGCGAGACACCTGCTACCCGGAGCCAGCAGCATCGGCACCACCTGGGAGCTCGAGAGAAGGGCAGGACCTACTGAATCATTGCATTTTGACAAGATCATTCCTGTGCGCGTTAAAGTTGGAGGCCCTGCTCTAAAGGCAGGATGTGTACAGGAGGGGTGACCCTTTGGTTCTTCCCTTCTAGATGGAGGCTCTCAACCTTGGCAGCACCTTTGAATCACCTGGGAGCTCTTAAAAATCCCCTGTGCTTTGGATTTCCCCCCGGGACTGGTAGAGTCAGGATCTCCGGGGCTGGACGCGGGCACCAGCTTTGCAGCTGCCCGGGTGATTCCAGCGCACGGCTGGCTGCATTTCCTCTGGAGCCCAGGAGCAGGCCTGGACACTGTGCTTCCTGCTCCAGGAGAGGACGAGGGAGCAGCAGCGTGTCTGGGCCTCGCCTTTTCCCGCGGAGCTTCTCTGCTGCTCCCTCTAACATTCTGCGGGACCCTCCTCTGCCTGGAGAAAACCATCTCCCCCAGGAATCTCGTTCTCACTTGGCTAAACACATTTCCTCGGCTCAAAAGAAAAAGACAGGCATATCATTAGGATTTTTTTTTTTAGCTTGAAGCAACTTACTCTGGGCAAACTTAAACAAAAAGGGAATTAATGGAAAAAAATGAGAGAAATAGTAATAGTGGTGTTTTTGTTGTTGGGATAAATTGAATCATGCTGCAGTCAGGGCTTTCGGTGTACCCATCACCAGAATAGTGTCTGTCACACCAATAGGTAGATTTTTATCCCTCACCCCCTCCTACCCTCCCCTCTTCTTAGTTTCCAATGTCCATTACTACTCTTTGTGACCATACATATCCTTCGTTCAGCTCCCACTTATAAGTGAGAACATATATTATCTGTTTTTCCATTTCTGAGACACCTCACTTAGGATAATGGTCTCCAGTTCCATCCAAGTTGCTGCAAAAGACATTATTTCATTCTTTTTTATGGCTGAATAGTACTCCATGGTGAGCGTATATATATTGGGGTGTGTGTGTATACACCCCCCTACCCTCCTTTTTCTTTATCCACTCATCAGTTGATGGGTACGCAGGTTGGTTCCATATCTTTGCTACTGTGAATTATGCTGCTGCAATAAACATTCAGGTGCAGGTGTCTTTGAAAACAAAATGTCTTTTCCTTTGGGTAGATACCCAGTAGTGGGATTGCTGGATTGAATGGTAGGTCTTTTAGATCCTTGAGGAATCTCCATACTACTTTCACAGTGGTTGTACTAGTTTCCATTCCCATCAACAGTGTATAAATGTTCCCTTTTCACTGCACCTGCACCAACATCTATTGTTTTTTGACTTTTTTTTTGAGACAGAGTCTCGCTATGTTGCCCAGGCTAGAGTGCAATGGTGTCGTCACAGCTCACTGCAACCTCAAACTTCTGGGCTCAAGAGATCCTCCTGCCTCAGCCTCCTGGAGTAGCTGGGACTACAGGTGCACACCACGACACCGGGCTAACTTTTCTATTTTTAGTAGAGATGGGGTCTCACTCTTGCTCAGTCTGGTCTCAAACTCCTAACCTCAAGTGAGCCTCCTACCTTGGCCTCCCAGAGTGCTAGGATTACAGGCATGAGCCACACCGCACCTAGCCTGTTTTCTGACTTTTTAATAATGGCAATTTTGACAAGGGTAAGGTGTATCTCATTGTAGTTTTAATTTGCATTTTCCTGATAATTAGTGATGTTAAACATTTTCTCATATGTTTGTGGCCATTTGTCTATCTTGTTTTGAGAAGAGTCTGTTCATGTCTTTTGCCCACTTTTTGATGGGATTATTTGTTTTTCTCTTGCTGATTTGTTTGCATTCTTTATAGATTGTAGATATTAGCCCTTTGTCAGATGTATAGTTTGCAAATATTTTCTCCTATTCTGTAGATTGTCTGTTTAGTCTGTTGGTTATTTCATTGGCTGTGTAGAAACTTTCTAGTTTAATTAGAAAGTTTGCTTTTGTTGTTGCTGTATTTGCTGTTGGAGTCTTACTCATAAATTCTTTGCCTAGGCCAATGTCTGGAAGAGTTTTTCCTACCTGTTCTTCTAGGATTTACATGGTTTCAGGTCTTATATTTAAGTCTTTAATCCATCTCAAGTTAATTTTTGCATATGGTGAGAGATAGGGATCCAGTTTCATTCTTCTGCATGTTATCCAGATTTCCCAGCACCATTTGTTGAACAGGGCATCCTTTCCCCAGTGTATGTTTTGTCTGCTTTGTCAAAAATCAGTTGGTCATAGCTATATGGTTTTATTTCTGGGTTCTCTGTTCTGTTCCACTGGTCTCTGTGTCTACCTTTATACCAGTGCCATGATGTTTTGGTTACTATATCTTTGTAGTATAATTTGAAGTAAGGCAAACTGACATCTCCACCTACGGTCTATTTACCTAGGATTGCTTTGGCTATTTGGGCTCTTTTTGGTTCCATATGAATTTTAGGATTATTTTTTATTTCTAATTCTGTGAAAAATGACCTTGATATTTTGATAGGAATTACATTGAATCTGCAGATTGCTTTGGACAGTATGGTCATTTTAATGATATTGATTCTTCCAATCCATTAGCATGGGATGTTTTTCCATTTGTTTGTGTCATCTACAATTTCTTTCATCAGTGTTTTGTGGCTTCCCACGTAGAGATCTTTCACCTCCTTGGCTAAATGTATTCTTAGGTATTTTATTTTATTTTTGTAGCTTCTATAAATGGGATTGAGTTCTTGATTCGGTTCTCAGCTTGGTCATTATTGGTGTATAGAAATGCTATATATGTTATATGTTGATTTTGTATCCCAAGACTTTACGGAATTCATTTATCAGATCTAAAAATAGATCTACCATTCAGTCCAGCAATCCCATTACGGGGTATCTACCCACAGGAAAAGAATCATTATATCAAAAAGCTGCCTGCACTTTTAAGTTTATCACAGCACTATTCACAATAGCAAAGGTATGGAATCAACATAAATGTCCATCAACAAATGATAGGATAAAGAAAATGTGTGTGTATATATATATATATATATATACACACCATGGAATATTACTCAGCCATAAAAACAATGAAATCATGTCTATTGTAGCAACATGGATGGAACTGGAGGCCATTATCTTAAGTGAAATAATTCAGAAAGTCAAATACCACATATTCTCACTTGTGAGTGGGAGCTAAATAATGTGTACACAAGGATGTAGAAAGTGGAATAATAGACATTGGAGACTTGAAAGGGTGGGAGGGTAGAGTGGGATGAGAAATTACCTGATGGGTACTACATACACCAAAGGGGTGATGGTAACACAGAAAGCTCAGACTTCACCACTATGCAGTATATCCATGTAACAAAACTGCACTTGTATCACCTAAACCTATTAAAAGAAAACTATGGTAACAAACTGTCATATGCCTTGAAGAAAAAGGCATATGTGACAACCCAGAGCAGATGTGAATAAGACAGAGGAGCTCGAGACACAGCATTTCAGCTCTGATCTGAAGGAGCAGCTGGAGGGGAAAGCATTTAGCAGAGGGAGCAGCATGTGCAAATATCCTGTGGCAGGGTGGAGGAACGGAAAGAAAGTCAGTATGGCTGGAGGATGGTGAGTGAGGGGAGAGCAGAGGTGGACCCCCTTACATCAAGACATGAGCCCTATTAAAGATTGTATATTTTGTCCCAAGATTGAAGGGTTTTCAGCAGAATATCATTAGCAGTTTTGTGGGAGCTCACTGTGGCAGCAGTGTGGAGAATGGGGGATCTTTCCTTTTTGGACAGAACTGCATCGTAACTTTTCCCTTGCTGGGTCCTCCTTCCCACTTATGGGCCGCTTCTGTTTGTGGGATGGAGAAGAGGAGAACAGGGCAGCGGTGGGAGGGGTGGCTAGCAGCTCTGACCAGGGTGGCAGGGCATTTGAGAGCTCAGTGGAGAACGGGTGTAATTAAAAGAAAAAAGGTGGACAGACCTGGCTCGGTTCCTCCTGCCAGTAGTGATTATACCACACATTCTTGCTTTAATACCAACGTGGTGTGAAAGGTATATTAGTGCCCAGCTTGAGTTCTCAGCCCACGGGTGGTACGAGAATGTGAGAAGCAAATATCCTCGCTGGGAGATAAAATTCTAGTGGACTTTTTATGTGATGTCTCCGGTCTCTTGACATGAATTGGCTTTGTCCAGCTGTCAGACATAAAAACACCCAATGCAACCGTTAATTTGTAGTGGCCTTGGATGACGGGCAAAGTTGTAAGTCTGTAGCTTACAACCTCAACAGAAATGTCCTTCCTCCTCCAAAGTGGTAATTAAACACGGGTAGATGTGACTCTTGCCAGGTGGCTGAGTTGTGCCGGGGAAGGTTTCTGAATTAGAGACAACGATTGTGAAATGTTTGCAGGATGAAAATCCTGTCTTGGCTCTAGAGAAAGGATAAAGAGAG
Source organism: Lepilemur ruficaudatus (assembly GCA_963574885.1). Lineage (NCBI taxonomy): Eukaryota > Metazoa > Chordata > Mammalia > Primates > Lepilemuridae > Lepilemur > Lepilemur ruficaudatus. The sequence continues at coordinate 20,324 of CAUYRT010036140.1, forward strand.
AGCAAGAGAAGCGTCTTCCAGCTATATCCAACAGATATTTATCGAGCACTGTCAGGGACACTATTGGTTTCCCACCGCGATCCCATTTAGGAGTCTAAGGCAGCTGCTTTGAGCATGGGCTACTGTCTCTTCCCCAGGGAATTGTGCTCGGCTGATGGTGCTTGGACATACCTGGGGCCTTATGCCTTGCGCCCCCTCTAAGGGCAGCCTGCTGCCAATGGAGAAGGCACACAAAGGCTGGCTCCTGGGTGCAAGCTGGATAACTGTGATGGCATTTGTGCTCCAGAGCTGTCTGTGGGGTCGGTCTCAGTCTAGGCTTCTGCTGACTCTGTGTCTTTGCCTATCCTCTTCTGCTTTCCTCTCTTGCTTCCCTCATTCCCTGTGTCCCGAGAGCACTCCCTCCATAGCTTGGGTTTTGCTCCTGGGGAATCTGCCTAAGACCTGCCATTGCCGGGCACTGCATCTGTGCCCTGGATGGAGCGTTAGACTCAATGGGCAAAGTCTCTGCCCAAGGCAGCTCACTGCCGTCTAGAGGGTCTGATTTTCCATACCCTCATCTTGTAGTTTTGTGAAATCACTGAAGCTATATGCCAGCCTCAAATTTCTGATTGGTCAAGTGGTGATAACAGTGCTTGCCTTTTCTGAAAACAAAAAACCAGAAAACCCAGCAACAGCAGCAGAAGGATGGTTTTAGCCTGCTCAAGAGTCCCTCCGCTGCCCTTCCGCATACCTGCTTCCAGACAAGAGCCTTGTCTTCTATTTCCAGCTAGGCTGCTGCTGCTATATATAGAAATTCTGGATCCTCCACTGGGTCTCTAGAACCACGGATTGGTGGAATAATGGATTTCATGTTGCTACGTTCTACCTAGGTGTTTGTTGAATGAATAAATTAATATGATTAACAACAGTGCTATCATTGAAACAGCCCTTGCCATGTACAAGATACTGGGATAAGCACTTCACTGCCTCCTTTTTATAGAGAAGCAAATGGAGGCATCGAAATACCAAGAAATATAGAATACCAGAGCGATTTGAAAACTGTGTAAACACACACATACAGATGTAAAATGTTACAAGACAGGACACTGAGCGGACGGATTAAGTTGCAGAACTGACTATTCCCAGGAAAATGGCTGGAAGGAATTTCTGTTCGAATGTTTTTCTATAACTTGTTTCCTTGTTTAATTCAGCTGTGGACAACTCTTTTAAACCATGGTTCAAAGTCACGGAGTTGAACCTTTAAACCAGCCCTTGCAGATGACTCCCCAAAGGATGGAAAAATGAAACAGGAAAGAAAAAAGGAAATCGTTACCACCTGCTGTTATAAAAGGAACACTCACGGTAACGTTTTTACTGTGGATCTGCGCTATTGCTCAGGTTTTAGGGAAGGGAAAATAACGCCAATAGCTAATTTGTTTGATCATTAAACTTTGATAGAACATCAGTAATAAAGAACATACAATTCTATAAATGTATATACTACAGAGTTCCTGATTTTATGATCTATGGTTTATTTATCATTGTTACAGGGTAAGAGTTTAGTTTGGTTTAGTGTTTTGTTTTTGTTTTTTTTTTTTTGCTGGTTTTGGAATCCAAGAGATTTGATGGAAGTTTTTTGTCCTTTTTTCTTATTATTACCATTTTTTATTTTATTTTTGGGCTTTACCATCTACTGTGTGAATTTGGGCAAGTGACTAACTTTTTTGAGATCAGCTTCATCTCTGAAATGAAGATAACAAGGCCACGCACGGTGGCTCACGCCTGTAATCCCAGCACTTGGGGAGGCCGAGGCAGGAGGATCGCTTGAGCCCAGGATTTTGAGGTTGCAGTGAGCTGTGATTACACCACTGCACTCCAGCCTGGGCAACAGAGTGACACACCCTGTGTCTAAAAAAAAAACGGAGATAACAATAACTACCTCCCACAATCGCTCTGAAGATTGAGATTACGCACATAGGCACTTACCATGATAGTGTGGATGTCGAAAGTGTTTAGTAAAAGGTAACTACTATCATTCATCCCACCTTCATCTGAAAAGTGTGTGGTACTTGTGAAAACTGCATGTGGCTAGACAGTGAACTAGACACCTCTGTGTGAGCAAGTCACCAGTGTCCTAAGTTGCCATTTCTATTGCCTGGATTCTGTTCTGTAGTGACGGGATCCTTCATTGTGTGTTTTTTTTTTTTTAATTTTCCTTCTTTGCATGGGTGGTGGAGAAGGGTTACTTTTGGTGAAGAGATGAATCTAATATCTGAAAGAGGAGCCGTTTGGCTCTATTCCCAATCTCAGATGCCACTTGGCAGAATGCAATAAACCTCGTGTAGCTAGAAACCACCATCCACGCAGTTTCCGGAGACGGAATTCTAGTGTTCCTACCTGATGCCTGGCTCTCCTCCCTGTTCAGCCCATTGCTAAGCTTTATCATTTCAACCTCCAAACTGTCCTTGAAATTCACCCATTTCTCTCCATCCTTATCATCCTTCTCCTGGTCTAAGTTGCCGTATTTACGGCATAAAAATTGCTCCAAAACTTAGTGGCTTAAACAACACACAGTTTTAGTGGGTCAGGCATCTAGTTGCAGCTTAGTTGGGTCCTCTGCTCAGGGTCCCTCACAGGCTGTGACCAGGGTGCCCACGAGGGCTGCAGTCAGCTCAAGGCTCCACTAGGGGAGGATCCGCTTCCAAGCTCATGTGATTGTTGGCAGGATTCAGTTCCTTGAGAGCTGTTGGGCTGAGGGCCTCCGTGCCAAGCCGGCTGTGGCCAGAGGCTGCCCCTGGTTGGCCTCCCTGACAACATAGCAGCTTGTTTCATGGAAGCAAGCACGTGAGAAGATACATACTTATACACACACATGCGCACACACAGACACACACGGCGGGGCGGGAACAGGGACAGGGGAGAGACAGACAGAGATAATACAGATGTCACGGCCTTTTATAACGATTAGGGACAGAATTATAGCCCTCCCAACGCGACTGTATTTGGAGATCAGGCCTGTGAATGAGGCCATAAGGGCAGGGCCCTAATCTAATAGGACCGACGTCTTTATAAGAAGAGGAAGGGACGCCGGAGATCTCCCTCTCCGCACTCACACACAGAGGAAAGGCTGTGTGAGGACGCAGCGAGAAGATGGCCACCTGCAAGCCGGGAAGAGTCCTCGCCAGAAACTAACCCTGCTGTCACCTTGACCTTGGACCTCCAGCCTCCGGAACTGTGAGGAAATAAATGCCTGTTTTTAAGCCCTCAGTCTGTGGTATTCTGCGAGGGCAGCCTGAGCTGATAACGTGATACCCCAGTCTTGGAAGGGACGTCCCACCACTTCTGCCAGCTCTGATTGTTAGACGTCAGTCACTAGGCTGGCCTCCCCTCGAGGGAGGGCGTTGCACGGGTGTAAATACGAGAAGATGAGACGTTTGGGAGCCGCTCAGAACCTGTCACAGGTGCTACTGTCTCTTGCCAAGATGGCTTAAAAATATTTAACATTTATCTAGCATTGAGTATATACTAGGCACTGATAACTCAATTCTCACAGCTCTCTGTGGGAGGTATTATAATCATCCCAGTTATACAGATGAGGAGACCGAGTCTCAGAGAGGCCACGTGACACGGTCAAGGCCACATGGCAAGTCAGGGGCAGACCTGGTGTTGAAATACACGTAACTGGCCCGGAGGCTGCACTCCCTCGGCTCCCATTTCCCTCCAGTCCATCACCAACACAGTAGCCAGAGCGCTACTTAAATCAGACATGCCATCCCATTTAAAACCCTCCAGTCCCATTACATCGTAAATAAGTTCCGAAATCCTTTACTGTAGTGTTACGGGCTGAGTTGTGTCCTCCCTAATCTCCCCACTACCCCAAATTCTAAGTCCTAACTCTCAGTATTTCTCAATTTGAACTGACTTGGAGGTGGGACCTTTACAGAGGAGAAGTAAAATGATTGCATTAGACTGAGCTCTAATCCAGTATGAATGGTGTCCTTAGAAGCGATGTGTACACAGACATGTGTGAAGACACAGAAGATGGATCTGCAAACCTCTCTCCAGGAGACACACCTGGAACAGATGCTTCCCTTACAGCCCCCAGAAGGAACCAACCCTGCTGATGCCTCAATCTTAGACTTCCAACCTCCAGAACTGCAAGAAAATACATTTCGGTTGTTTAAGCCACAGTCTGTGATACTTTGCATGGCAGCCAGAGCAAACAGACACCTGCCCACCTTTCCTGACTCACCTGAGCCATGGCAGCCTGCTTTTGTTTCTTTGAATGCACTTTCCCACCGCAGGGCCTTTGCACATGCTGTTTCTTCTGTCTAGAACTCTTCCTTCCCCTCTTCAATGCTTATCCCCTCTCACTCCTCTGTTCTCAGCTTCATTTCACCTCCTTTAATTCCTCTCTTATCTGAAGAGTTCCCTCTGTTATTCTCCACCATGGCACACTGTAAATTTTCTTCACCACACTGAGATGTGTAATTAGATGTTTATTTGTTGTCTTTCTCTCCCCCTAGACCGTGGAGTCTGTAAGGACAGGAATCATGTCTGTCTTATTTTCACAGCATTTCCAGTACCCAATGCAGTTCCTGGAACCCAGGACATGTTCAATAATTATCAGCCGAATGACTAGAGTAGTGCTTCTCAACCCTGCTGCACCTGAGTGTCACCTGGGGCTGCTTTAAAAAACGCTGACCCTTGATTTCTGCCCCCTGACATACCAAGTCAGTCCTGTGCATCTAGACTGAGGACAGCTGGCTGAGGCAAACCCTTTCCTCTCCATCTGTGAAGGTTTTTACATTTATGGGAAACTTGAACTTCACCGTGGTCTTGTAGGAAGTACAAAATGGAGCCTTGGGTTTCTTTCTCAGCTGCCCACCTGTTACGGGTCTACGATTGTGCAGCTCAGAGTAACGGAGAAGAGTTTTGGGGTTGGAAAAGAATTGGAGAAATTCCAAGCTGCATTGAGGTGTGGCACGTGGGGCCCATCTCACTATACTCCGTGCACTCTGTGGTGCCAGGGGTCCCTTTGCCCCAGAGCAAGATGCAGAAATGGTCCTCTACATCTTCATTATGTGTGTCTGTGTGCAGGGGAGGGTTAATAGCCATCTCTGGGAACTGGGATTCTGTCTGCATCACTCTGTTCTCCAGGGCCAAGGACTTTGGTTTTCAAGCTCTTCGGTCAAGGGAGAGAGAGCAGCCTTGGGTCCATCAGAACAGGGCTCAGACAAGCAGGAGTGACCACTGCCGAAGCCCTCTAGCCAAAGACCTCCAAGAACACGTCTGTAGTTGAACACGTTGAGTTTCTTGGTCATTGCAGTGAGGAAGAATGCACACCATGGGGAACTGTGGAAGGGGTTAGAAAGGGCTTATTACAGGATTTGGACTTTGGCCGTGCAATTTTGGGGAGGGTCCAAGCAATCTGGGATTTGTCCTGGATTGGATGCTGTCTGAAAGAAGAGGCAATTTTCTGATTGGGTATCTCAACAAGTCTTATCTACTAGGAAGGGGACGGAGAGGAAGGCTAGAGTGAGGCTAAAAAGCTGTGATTGGTGAGGAAGAGCAGTCATTCACGTTAGCCGGGAGAGGGTCACGTTTGATATTTTGTGGGTTGGACAGTGTTCACGTTTTGTCTGTGTTCACACGTGATTAGGGAGTGATCTTCTTTCTGTTTTTATTCATCATGACCACAGAGTGGCATTGTCTAATGTTGATGGGGGGAGGGAGGAAGGAGCAAAGAAGAGAAAAGAGAGGAAGAGAAGGTTCCACGGAGATCTAAGTGTTCTATCTACCTGGTCTGCCCAGGGTGCCACCCCTCAATGCCAAAGGAGGCATAGGATGGGGTAAATAAATGTCACTAGTCCTCCATGGCACACCCACATGGGTTGATCAAATTTATAAAGCAAAAGCAAAATTTCACATCCCCATGTAGTGAACCTGGGTTTTCTTGACTGTGGGGCGTTTCCACTTTCTTAGGGAGTCCTTCTCCCCCCGCAGCAATCCTGACTATTTCCAGTCACAGCATCCTGCCTTCCATTTCCCCCAGCTGCACGTGGGCAAGTGACCAGGCCCATCAGCGTGCCCCAATATCCAGGCCATGTTGATTGGTCCAGTTGCGGGCATGTGACCTTGGCTGAGCCAATCATTTAGTTGGCCTTTTAAAAAATGGAGCGCTGAGAGAAGGAGAGAGACAGGGTCTTGCCTTTTGGACTATGGGTCTGGGAGAAGAGATTCAGTGACGGCCTTGGGCTGTCTTCTGGGCCACGAGGAGAAATCCCATGTATATGGAGACCAGGGCCAAGGGACGGAAAGTCGTTGAGAGGGAGGGAGGGAGAGCATGTTGAGCCTTAGGTCAGTTCCATCCACCGACACGGAAGAGCCAGTTGTCTCCCAGTTTTGCGTGGCTGATTTGAGCTGGGTTTATGTCGCTTACAACCAGGCGGTCCCCGTCACGGCGCTCCATTTCTCTTAGAGTGGGACCTCAGGTCCTCACGCGGGCAGGCAGGACCCACGTGACCCGGCCCCTCTCCCTCCCAGCGACCTCATCTCCCACGCCTCTCGCCATGCTCCTGCCACTCTGCCCATGAGCCAGCCCCCAACTCATACTCATTAAACCAGACTGTTGGGGTGGGACCTGGGCGTTGGCACTTATGAAAACGTGCTCAGTGATTCAAATGTGCAGCCAGAGCCCAGAACAACCACTCCTTTGGATTAATAAAGAAGGTTATTGAAGATTAGGGCAACTACCCTAAAGAATTAAAGTCTCTATGTAAGTTTGTCTCTTAGGAGCATGGAGTTCAATTTCTATGTAATTTTGTTTATATAATAGCAAAGGACTTTCCTATGCTATAAAAAGTCTGTTTCAAGAGTCCCTAGGACTCATTTCTTATGACCTTGAGATTTAAAAATTTTGTTACTGGGAACCATATTTGTTTGAATGTTTATTGCAGAAAAGTCCATTTGTCCTCCTTAGGTCGTAAACTAAATTTGTCACAGGAGGCTGATTTTGTGCTCCAAGCTTGTGATCGTTAACTGCTTTCCAGCTCCACCAGCTAGGGTATTGAGCCTTTTCTTATTTGATATTCAAATTAATTCTCCTTTACAAAACTGTTATTTTGCAAATAACTGAAAGTGACTCTTGACTCTGGTGGATTAATTTTAAAATACAATGCAAAATCATGATTTTCCATGAATCAGTAATTTTAGAGAAATTCCACTATTCACTTTGTATATGCCAGAAAGAATATCACCCTTGGTTTTCAATAGAGTTTAAAGTTTCTTATGTGGCCAAATTGTTCTTAGTGACCTGGGCTCCTGTCCTGTGTCCCTGATTCCTTTCATACAATGCTTATTTTGCCTTTTGCTGCTTGAGTGAGTTTCTGTTACAATTGTTGACAAAGATAATCATTAATCCTCACAGCAGCCCTGCAAAGTGGGTCTTATTATTCCCATTTTACAGATGGGTACTCTAAGCCCTACAGGGATTAAGGTCTTGCCCAAGTCCATGCAATTAAAAACTGGTAGTCCCTGGACAAGAGCCCAGATCACTTGACCCCAAAGCTTGTGAGTTTCCACTCTCAAAGAAGGCCCTAATATGACACATTGCTTTTTTTACATGCATGCCCCATAAAATTCACCATTTAAAAGTGTATAATTCAGTGGTTTTAGCATATCCTCAAGATTTTTCAACTATTACCACTATCTAATTCTACTAACTCTAGTATATTTTCATCGCCACCCCCCAAAAAGCCCTCTATCATTAAGCAGTAACTCCTCATCCATCTCTGCCCCCGGCCTCTCCACTAATCTACTTCCCATCTCTTTGGATTTGCCCATTCTGAATATTTCATATACATGGAATCGTAGAATATGTGGCCTTTGTGTCTGCTTCTTTCACTGAACATAATGTTTGCCAGGCTTATCCATGTTGCAGAATGTATCAGTACTTTATTCCTTTTTATAGATGAATAACATTCCGTTGTGTGGAGAGACGCCATTTTGTTTATCTGTTCATCTGTTGATGGATATTTGGATTATTTCTACCTTCTGGCTATTGTGAGGCACATTGTTTTTTGATTAAAATTTTATCATAAGAGTCTTATATTTCAAATTAGAAGAGTAGATCTTGTTTCACATACCTTTTCTGTATTTGAAAATATATGGGGGCTCTTCTAGTTACTATTACTGTGTAACAAATCACACCACTATTCAGTGCCATAAACCGTAATTCTTTCCTGTGGGTCAAGAATTCAGACCAGAGGGGGTGGCTTGCTTCTGCTTCATGATGTCTGGGGACTCAGATGGGAAAACTCAAAAGTTGAGGGTGACTTGGTGGCTGGGGGATAAGTCATCTGGAGATATCTTCTGTCACATGCTTGCATTTCATACCGACTGTTAGCTGGGACTTCAGCTAACCAAAACATCTACATGTGGCCTCCCCGCATGGTCTCTTCCCATGGGCTAGTTGGACTTCCTCACAATATGGTGGTTGGTGTCCAAGAGTGAGCATCTCAAGAGAACAAGGAGGAAGGGCATATCATTTTTGTGCTCTAGCCCTGGAAGTCAAATAGCATCTTTTCTGCTGTAGACTCAATGATCTTAGTCTTTGAGGTTAAGGGGAGGGATCATAGACTCCATCACTCAACACGAGGAATCGCAAGGTTACATTACGAGAACATATGGTATAGAAGATATCATTTTGGCCATCTTTGGGGAAAAAAAGTCTGGCACAGGGGCCTTGCACTGTGCTGAGTCCATGACAGGTATCCAGTAGATCCTTAATTAAATCGAATTCATGTTTAGCAACAAATTACTCCAAGGCCTTACCTGCTTATGTGTTTATTAATCCACCTCCTCCTCCAGAAGTGACTTGTTTGGGGGCATTATTCTAATGCTTTGCTTTCTTAACTCTAGCTTGAAACCCCTTTCTGCATTTTCCTAGCTGTGCGGTCCTGGGCAAGTCACTTTACTTCTCTGAACCTCAGTTGTCTTACCCATAAAATGGGCAAATATATTTGTTCCCACTTTACAAGATTATCTGGGGAATTCAATGGGTTAAGGTTGTAAAGAGTGCTTATTCCAGAGCCTGGCTGGAGGCAAGGGTTCGATATATAATCTCTGTGATTATTGCGTTGTGATTTACCTGAATGTCATCCCTATTTCTTATGCTTTCCAGGACCCCGTCTAAACCTTTAAGGTGAGGATCAAATCCTATTTGAGAAGAAATGGCAAAGATTGGAACTCTATTGCATTTCTAATTTCCCATTCCTTCTCTTTCTCTTAGTAATATTTCTGTCCTGCAAATAACTTCCTATTGATTTGTAGAGAGCTCAGACATCCTGTGGTGGAGACTGCTGATTTAAAATAATAAAAATAACAAAGCTCCAATCTCAGGGAAGTTTCCGTAGTCCTAAAGTCAAAACTTCCCATCTTGCCATGTGCTTGAATTATCCTCAATTAAGATCCCCAGCTTCCCTGCTGTTGTTGCTTGTCACAGTAATTATTCTGCCATCGTTAATTCAATGAGGCCTATTAACCCCTATCAGATAGTGTATTTATCTACAATGCATGTTACCTGCTCCTCTAGATAAGAGAGCTGTCATACTTCAAGCCTACTGTCTCTTTGTTGAGGTCCAATATTGTCAGCTTGCAAGTGTCTTGCCTATATTGCAGAGTCCTCGTGAATGGTGTCCTTATAACTTCCCCAAAACTGGAAGGCTTGCTGGCCTTCTGAGATCCTGCATTGGAGGGGGCAGTAAAAGGCTTCACCCTGCCACTCTGAGAAGCCTTCTTTTTTTCCCCCCTCCCTCCACTTCCTCCCTTTCTTCTGTCCTTCCTCGTAGGTACCAAGAGCATGGGCCCTGGAACCAGTCTGCCTGGTTTAAATCCTTTCTCTGCCTGGTGCCCTTGGTCGGGTTGCTTAGTCTCCCTGAGTCTCTGTAAAATGCTCACAACCCTGTCGTGAGAGTCAAACGCGCTAATGTGCATAAAGCACTCAGACCACTGTCTTGCTCATGGTGGGAGCACAGTAACTGTTGTCATTTTTCTTTCTTCCCTTCCAAAGGAAGAAAGCCCTTGAGATACATGTCTTATGTGGCAGAAACTGGACTTGGTGCTGGGGAACTAGTCCCTGTGGTACCTCAAGTGAGGAAGACGGGTATTAAATAACTACTAAATGATATCAGTTGTGAAAAATCCCACAAGGTGCCATGAATGGGTGTAACAGAGAGAGCTCACTTTCCCTGAGGGATGTGGGGGTGATCAGGGAAGACTTCCTGGAGGAAGTGACATTTGAACAGAGATCTGAGAGAGAGGAAGATTGTGTGTGTGTGCGTGTGTGTGTAAGTCGACATCAGAGCGCCTCCAGCAGTGGGAACAGTGTACAGAAAGCTCTGAAGTAGGAAGGACCCTCCATCAATGTTTTGGATGAGTAATACTTTTACATGGCCCAAACTTCAAAACACACAAAAGGATAAACAGTGAAAAGTCTCGCTTTTCATTTAGCACCTCCCCACCACCCTCACTGAAACAACAAAATAAGCTGAAGCACCAAAACAACCTGATTTCTTAGATATTCTTCTCAAAATAGTCTATATGTACATAAGCAAAATGTATATATACACACATATATACATGTCTTATCTCTATTTTTTAATATAAAGATGCCCACTTTTCTGTTACTTGCTTTTTTTCTTCTTTCTCTTAAATATATATCTCAGAGATCCTTACATATCAGTACATAGAGAACTTCTTTATTCTTTCTTCATTAGAGGCAGAATACACCATGTAGTACATAATAATTTGTTTAAACAGTTTCTTCTTGATGGATGGTCAGGTTGTTTCCATTCCTGTGCTGCAATCAATAGTCTGATACCTGTGCGATTTGCTCGTGTGCAAATATACCTGTGGGATAAATTCCTAAAAGTGTAATAGTTGGGCCAAATGATATACTTTTCTCCATAGAGACTGCATCAATTTACGCCCCTTTCTCCTAGCATTGTTTGAGAGTTCCCATAGTTGCACCAACCAGGGTGTATTATCAAATTCTTTTTAATTTTGCCAATCCTGTACGTGAAAATTGATATCTCAGCAGAGTTTTAATTTGCATTTCTCTCACTGTGGATAACAGAGAGGGTATTCTCATTAGCCTGAGCATCACTTGTGTTTCTTTTATTACAAACTGTCCTTATCTTTTGCCCATTTTTCTATTGGTCTGCTCTTTTTCTTATTGATTTTAGACATTGGGGAGATTAGCCATTTTTTTATGCTATGCGTCACAAACATTATTTCCTGGTTTGTCATTTGTATTTTGACTTTGCTCATGGTGGTTTTGGTTCTGTAGCTTTTTTTACTTTTACTTTCATCAAATGTATATTTTTTATGTTCTCTGGATTTGTGACCTGCTAAGAAAAACCTTCCTCAATTCAAGATCATAAGATGATTCTAATCTATAAAAAACACCTTCAGAAAAGGTGATTCCAGATGCTGCTTTCATTATCTTTTCCTGTGTTTACCACCCACCATGGTAGAAATGCCTTCCTTATATTCAAATGAAACCCCTGATGCCATAGTGTAACCAAACACTGGTAATATTTTTTCCCCTATCGGCAAGTATTTCCTGAGCACCTACTATGTGCCCATGTGAAACTGACCTACTCAGGAGTTACAAAGACTAATAAAGAAGCCAGTAAAAAAAAAAAAACAAACATTTAAATTTCTACCACCCAGAAATAACCCCCATAAACATGTGGTATTTATCATGAATGATGTTTTATAAAAAGTCTATAAACATCTATTTTTTATTTTTTTAAACATGTAATACAATTCTATTTATATGAAATGTATAGAAAAGGCAAATCCATGGAGACAGAAAGTAGATTAGGGCTGGGCACGGTGGCTCATGGTCGTAATCCTAGCACTATGGGAGGCCGAGGTGGGAGGATCGCTTGAGGTCAGGAGTTCGAGACCAGCAAGAGCAAGACCTTTTCTCTACTAAAAATAGAAAAAATTAGCCAGGCATGGTGGTGCACACCTGTAGTCCCAGCTACTTGGGAGGCTGAGGCAGTAGAATTGCTTGCACCCAGGAGTTTGAGGTTGCTGTGAGCTAGGCTGACGCCACGGCACTCTAGCCCGGGCAACAGA
>CAUYRT010036143.1:0-18345 GCA_963574885.1 Lepilemur ruficaudatus
GACTACAGGCATGTGCCACCATGCCCGGCTCATTTTTTCTATATATATCTTTAGTTGGCCAATTAATTTCTTTCTTTCTATTTGTAGTAGAGACGGGGTCTCACTCTTGCTCAGGCTGGTTTTGAACTCCTGACCTTGAGCGATCCACCCACCTCAGCCTCCCAGAGTGCTAGGATTACAGGCGTGAGCCACCGCGCCCGGCTAAATGTAACTTTTATATGAATCAGGAAACAATGAAATTTGTGTGACTCACTTTATTAGGATAGTCACTTTATTGCGGTGGTCTGGAAGTGAACCCACAATATCTGCAAGGTATGCCTGTACATATATTTCCTAGCTCTATCTGCTAAAAGAGCCTAAGCAATGACATCCCGCAGCAATGAGCACACATCTAGTGCCCAGATGTGGGTCTCTAAATGCGATTCTCTATTACAACAAACCAGGGCTCCTTGAAGAAGTGGTTGATCAGTTGAAGCAGGGAAAACAAGATGAGCCTGGAGTATCTTACAGTGCCAAAGTAAGAAAGTGCTCAAAAAAGAAATGAAGGCACAGGATTGAAAGGACACAGGAACCAACCTGCAAGAGCTCCCAATGGCCAAAGCTGGAACCATTTTCACATACAAGATAAATGACAATATAATTAGATCATAGAGCATAGGATAAAATAAGCACTCATGAGTCCATACCGATATGAAATAAATAATTGAATGAACAAATAAATAAGAAGGGACAGCTCTTCCTTACAGAATAATTCCAATTAATAAATATAGAAGAAACAAGGAAAATACAAAATCCCCATTAGGACACCACAGTAATAATTGTTGCCAGCAAGACTCACCAATGGATGCTGCCAATTAGTGGGCAACAGTTTGAGGAGAAACAGGATATTTGCACAGTCTAACAGTGTCTCCCTCAAGACATTTATTACCCGAAATGGGAAATATGGTGACTTTACAGCAGACTAGCCCAGCCACATAATCAAGTGACCAAGGTAAACATCAGCAGTAATAAGAATTATGGACATCATGAATTCTTTGATATGATACACCGGGAAGGGCACATCACTGTGTGGTATCCTTGCTAAAAATTCACCAGAAATTAAAAAGAGACCCAAATAGCAGGACATTCTGCAACATAATGGACCACTGTTCTTCAATAGTGACAAAATCATGAACCACAAGGAAAGACTGGGGAACTTGCACAGATTAGAAAAGATTAAGAGAAATAACCAAGTGCAACGTGGGATCCTAGCTTGGATCCTGGAACAGAAAGAAGACGTTAGTGGAAAAACTGGCGAACCAAATAAACCTGTAGCCCAGTTAACAGTATTGTACCAAAGTTCATTTCTTGGCTTTGATGAATGTACTCTGGTTACACAAGACGTAAACCTTAGGGGAAGCTGAGTGAGGGATACATGAAAAATCCTCTGTACTATTCTTACTATTCTTTTTTATTTCTTTTCTTTGAGACAGGGTCTCACTCTGTCACCCAGGCTAGAGTGCAATGGCACAGTCATAGCTCACTGCAGCCTCAAACCGCTGGCCTCAAGCAATCCTCCTGCCTCAGCCTCCTAAGTAGCTGGGATTACAGGTGTGCACCACAACACCCAGCTACTTTTACTTTGCTGTAAATCTAAAATTATTTTGAAAAAAAATTTTTTAAACACATACTGTGTTAAAATAAGTCATCTTATCTTCTAAACTGAACTGTCACAGCTAACTTCTAATATTTACTCTATAATGACGTGGATTTATAAATGTAAATTGCCCCAGAGCTCAATCCTAATGGATAACTCAGCGTTGGTGCCTGGGCCAGCTGCCTGGCTCATTCTCTTTGCTCATTTTTCTACATGAGCCAATAGGTTTGGCTGGAATTCCAAGGCCTCAAACTTTGCTGGACTAGAAAGGAGAGGAAGGGGAAGTGAATAGCCGCAGGGGTCGAACCTGCTTTCTTGTGCTCTGATAAGCGGCTCTGGCTCCTGCTCTATGAAGCTAAACCTCTACGGAAGCCACTGTTTCATCATCTCCTAAAGATTACAGAATGATATAGTCTAGGTTGGAACTATGCCATCTGTTTATGCCCTCAGAATTTCAGAAAACGATCCCCATGTTTACAAATCTGAGCTTACATGTCACGTTTGTGGAGAAATAACCAAGTGGCTGCCAGGCGGCAGCAAGACTATTCATGTTGGGAAGCTTCTCCAAGCAGAAGCAGGTTAGGTCCTGAAAGCCTGCTCTTAAGTGCACTGTTTGTCATTCCAGTTGCCTTTGAAGGGTTTAAGCTTGCGGCCCTCAGATTTATTTCCACCAAACAGGCATGTTTTAAAATCAAATACCTCCTCCGACCTCGTGTCTGCACTCTCAGGCATATTTTCCACCAACAAATCCACTTTTTCTACATTGAAAATTCCACTGAGACAGATAACATCTGCAAGTATCATAAGAATCTCCTTAGCAGCCTCATGTCCACCACCCCACTGCACTCTGAAGTCAGGCAAATTCACAGGGGCCTTATGTAGAGGCAATATCCATGGCTTGGCATAAACATTCCATCACTCTTAGCCTCTGAGTCTTCAAGCAGCTAGCCTTCTCTTGCATGGAGCTGGTAGAGTCTGCTGGTGCAGAGCTTCGAGCCATGGCACATCAGGTCCCTTGGGTTTAGTTTAGTACTTGTCTTGTCTCTTGCTCATTGTGGTTGGCTACAGAGGCAAGGCAGCTTTTATATATTACACAATTACCCTTTGTCCTATATAACCTTCTTAATGTTGAGGGACTGGGTCCATATACAAGGGTAGCATTTACTACCTTTTTGCTTGTTTCCATTTTTAAAAAATTATCTCGTTTGTAACCGAATACATTAGTAAACCCTTTCATGGACATGATGTGGTTAAATATATTTGTAAAACACCCCAGTGCCCAGTACCTGTGGAACAAACACCCCTCTTGGCCTCAGGCCAAGGAGCCTGTGGCCAAGATCCTGACCCCAGTTGTTGGTGGTGGGCAGTTTCCCCAGGAGAGCCCAGCTTTGCCAATAACCATGGAAGTTCTCAAGGAGAAAGCATCCGTACTTCCCGTATAGAGCAAGAAGAAAAGATTCTAAAGATGATGTTTAAAACATTGCTTCAAGATCAACAAACCCAAGAGGTTGACACAATTATCTGGAGAATTTGGGCAGAAATCTATTTTGCATATCATAAAAAAAGAATCAAAGATTTGTCCACAAATTTTAAAAATGGGTTACATTGGTTAAGCACTTGCTGTGTGTTGCGTGCATGTGTTATCATTTAGTTCTTAGAACAACTCTACAATACAGATATTATTATTCCATATTACAAATAAAGAAACGGAGACACAAATAGGTAAAGTAACTTGTCCAAGGTCCCACAGCTAATCAGGGGCTGAGCTGGGATTCAAATCTGGATCTCTGACTACAGAGCTCCCAACTACCAACCAAAGTTTTCAGGTAACCACCTCAGTCTCAGGTTAACTCTGACTGTAGAGAAATGAGTGTGTGGCTACACTTGAACGTATTTCCTTTTTCCTCACAATATTCTCATCCAAGAGGGTTGGCATGGTGAGCCCTGTGTCTACCTTAGAACACTCCCACTGTTGGGTCACCCCTGCATGATAGTCAAAAGCCACTCTGCCTCCTGACTCTATGTTTTCAGAGTCAACAGAACTGGAAGCTGATGGTGGCAGAGTCTGTTGACAGAGCTCAAACAGTGACTCTTAACCAGGGTCAATTTTGTCCTCCAGGGGACATTTGGCAATGTCTGAAGATATTTTTGATCATCACAACTTAAGCGGGTGTAGAGGTGGGGGAGTACCGGGTAGCAGCCAGGGATGCTGCTAAACATCCTTTAATGCACAGGCATGGCCAGGCACACTGGCTCACGCCTATAATCCCAGCACTTTGGGAGATCCAGGGGGAAAGGATCACTGAGGCCAGCATGGGCAACAAACAAGACCCTGTCCCTACAATAATAATAAATTAAAAATTAAAATTAAAAAATGTACAGGCAGCTCCCCCACCCACCTCCAGTCTGGCGACAAATGTCAATCGTGTTGAGGTTGAAAAACCCTGAGCTAAAGGAATCAGTAATGCTTTTTAGCATTGTCCACAGGCTGGCCTGGGTTGAAGAATCACAGATATTGCACTTAAGGAACTGTATCAGATGGCTCCTGGGAGAGATGTTGCTGCTTGCACTTGGGCTTTTCCATCCAGCTAATTAGTGCATTTAGAAAGTGTCTGGACTGACAGCTTCCTTTCCCCCACAAAAAGCACGTTGGTAAGTCTTTCCAAATTCAAAGTACTGTCCTGACAAGCTAAGCAGGTGATTCAGCAAGGTGAGTCTTTCTGCGGCGTGTGGGCCATAAAGGCAAAGGCATGTGGCATGTTTCAGAGAGAGTCAATGGGGTGGTGTGCTGAGAGTGAAGTGTGACACTGACAAGGGCAAGGGGCATCACAGCAAAGCCAGGAAAGACCATCATCATCAGATGGGAGGACAGCAGAACTTTAAAGCTGGTCAGGGGATCCTATCGGTTCTACTCCCCTAATTATCGTAGCAGGCCATGAGATCATGTTCTGCAAGAACGGAGGTAAAGAAAGGGGAGCTATAACCAGATACTGCTACGAATAAAGTCAGCTCCATTCTAGAAACAAAAACAAGACATGCAGCATTTGCTTCATGAAAAGTTGACGGTCAGAGTTCCGCCACGAAGGCACCAACCAGGGGAGGCAAACACACCTGGCTTTAACTTCCGACTCTGAAACGCTTTCGGCCTGTGGAGGCAGGAAACATCTCTCTGAGCTCCGGTTTCTCATCAGCAGGGCAGGAGCAGTAATAAGAGCCACTTCACAGGGTCGTCCCCAGAAGCAAAGGGTGTGATGTGCGGAATCCACACTCGGACAGAGTGCTGTGCACAAAAGGAGTCTTGAACGGTCCCTGTCCTGCTCTCCTCCTCCCTTCCTCTGCGTGAGGTTTCCCCATGCCTGGCAGCCGGGAGGAACCCCTCCTGGGGCTAAGTCCTGCTGTCCCAACAGAGGCTTTTTATTAAATGGAATTTACCCTGACAAATTAATTATTCCATAGATGTCCAGATAAGCAAGCTCACCTCAAACAAGTGAAGGAGCTTAGGAAATTTCACCCCAAAATATGACTCCTTGGTATAAAGAGTATTTTGAATTAAAGGCCTTTAGAGATCAACAGGTGTTAGACGGGGCTTTCCCTCCGTCTGCATAAAACCAGACGGACCCATCCAAAAGAACAATTGCCTTTCCTTCCCCTGCCAGTTATCTCACCATGTTGCAGGAAAGAAGATCAAGAATGCAACCAGACCTGGCCCAACCCATTTTAAAGATAATACCTGTCTCTCAGGTTAACTTAATTTCCAAAGAGAATCATTTCCAAGTTAATCTGTTTCCCCCATCTATTCATTCTCCCTAGTAACCATTTATTGCCACTCAGCAGAATTACCTATATTCCTCATCTCCCCTACCCTCTAAAACGAAAGTATACAAACTTTTGGATCCCACTGGGAAACTGGATAATCACTCTGTGATTCTCCCCATAAGCGCGGTAAGGTAAATAAATTTTCTTATTAATCTGCCTTATTGTGAGTTGTTCTTTCAGCAAACTTTCTGGGGCAAAGGGGAAGTTTCCCTTCACTTCCACACAAGTATCTTTGAATTCTCTAGAACCCAGAAAATGGCTCCTCGCGATACATTTACTATGAACCCGGAGTCCCCAGAAGCAGATTTACCATGAAGCAGACGAAAATGAAACTTCAGTCCTCTCACGTCACTGGTCCGCTGAGAGGCCCAAGCCAGGGCCCCAGCATTATGCTCCTACAGTCACTTGCTATGATAAACTTTGCAAGGAGAAGAGACTCCATTGTTTCAGATCGCTGCCTCTTTCTACTTTGACTTCCCTTTGGCCACATTCCCCTCCCTTAGGTGGCTCTGGAATGACCATGGGCATTTCCAAGATCTGGCTAAGGAATCTGAGTTAGAGCTACCTTCAGTTTGGGTAGATTACAATGATGCAGTCACATTCACACAGCTAAGCTACTACTGCTGTCTGTTCTGGAATAGAAAAGGTTTCCAGGAATATTCCTACAGCCCACGGTGCCAATCATTCAGCCTGGAGTTGCGAAGGCTCAGACCCAGGTATCGTATCACCACAGGAGCACGTTCCCCGCACGTCTGGTGCTGGAGGTATTGTGGGCCAGCGGAGCCGGAACAAGAGATGAAGTAGACAGGGCCCCACACGAGTCTGGGGCAAACATTTCCACTCATCGATCTTCCACAACTGCAGACACACTTACATTAATCACTGGTCAAGATGAAAATTCTCTCCTTTCAGAAACACAACAGGCCATCAAAGAATGTATGCCTCAAAATGCAGGATAAAAAGGATTTTAGAGGTGTGTTAATCAGTTAATAATAACGTTTTTCTAAATTTAATGATACTTTAATACTTAATTTTGTACATACAATTTTATATTCTCTTCCTTCCAAAAGGCCCTCCAAATTGTATAAGCTTCAGGCCTTACTAAACCTGGGTTCAATACATTTGGGTCACTTACTAAACATATTTTTATTTTAGCTTTTTGAAGAGTGTAGGATGGAGAAAAAGTGAAGAGAGAGATAACTAAACTCCCTAACTAAATTTCCTGAAATAATTATACTTCAGAGATACCGTGAAATTCTTTGTGTGTTTCTTCTTTCTGAAAAGAGCTAAGTAAGATTAAAAGACTCCAGACCACACCAGTGGGTTTTCTCGTAAGGCTGAATCTGTATTGCATAGTTCTCTTGGAAAATGCTTTTTGCACAATGTGAAATAAAATGCACCTAAGGTTTTTCTTTTAAAAAAAAATGTCAATTTTCTGCTTTTATCTGTACTTTATCCCTTCCCTCCAGCAAAGATCCTGAAGTCTTCATTCACGCCCACTATTGTCATTTCTACCCTGGAATCAAACAAACTCGGCTGGGTAATTACAGTTTTTGAAAGCACAAAGTAACACTACAGGCAAGTTAGAGAAAGTGAAAGAACTTTCTTCTACATTCAAACCGCTGAACAAGGGTACACTGAGGTAGTCAGTCCTTGCAGTTTCTGTTCTTACCGCAGAAAGACTTCAAGAAGCCACATTCTGGATGTTGTTTTTCATTTTAACGAAAAGTCCAGAAGTGCCCCTCAAGCCCTCCCCCCACCCCAGGCCCCAGCTCCATCCACCCAAAGCATTAATTTCGTTAAGGAAGAGAAAACTTGGCTTTCTGCTAAACTCAGACCGAGCAAGCCCTGCATTTCCCCGCGCTAGGACCCAGCGCCAGCCCGGCGGCCCCTCCCTCTGGCCCCGGGACTCAGCCGGGGCTGCAGCCGCCCAAGGCTCCTCCAGGTTTGGAAAAGGCGGCTGAGCTGGGCAAGTTTGGAAAGTTCTGGGAGAAGAACGAAAGGAGGGAGGGCTTGTAGGCGCGTCTCCCTTCCTTGTAAAGCACTTAGCAAGAATCAGACACCCCACCCACCCTGTCTACCTTCTGGTGCAGTCCTGGTTGATTTATAAAAACACAGTTCGTGTCTTTAAAACCCGCATTTTCTCCCTGGGAGTCAGCGTTAGTTAGTTAATGAGTGCCAGCCTGTTTCTGCGTCAGAGCGCCATGTGACCTGCACACGTGACTTGGAGCCGGCTGCGGTTGTTACTTGTATTTGAATAAGAAGATCAAGCTTATTATTGCAGTAAAAGCCTGTGGAACTCGTCAGTGCAACGTGATTCCCCGGGCGGGTTACACAACGCGCTGTACTGCCTGGTCTTCCAGCGGCGCAAGGAGTTGTTTCCTAAGGGGCGTGAAACTAAACAGGATTTTGTGTTTTCCAAAGTGAGAGTCCATTTTCTCTTTGGAAAATAGATGATGATCCTGGAAAAAGACGAAGCCCAGTTTCTCCAAACCATGTTAGTCTTCTTAGTACAATAAGGTACAAGTAATGCTCAGCACAGAAATAAAGAAACAGTAGCTCAAATACCCTTTTCTAATAAAGATTCAAGATTGATTTTTACCTTTGACAATTTCCCCTTTTCCCTCCCTGGAAAATCTTCAAAATTTGTTTTTCTACATATAAAAAATGTATAAATGACAATTTAAAATTTCAATGGCATGTTCATTTTGTGATTTTCCCCCCTTAGGTTTCTAGGACATGAGTAAACTTTTATTGTCTGCACACCCTGTAAAGGAGAGATCAGAAGGATTAGTCTTTTCATAGGTGGGAAGTGCTGGATGTCCATTTGCAAGTTAGGGTGTAAGCATATATATGCAAATATATGCAGATTTGCCACAAGAGGGTTTTTACCCCTCCCAAGAAGGTGACATCCTTACCATGCACATTTTAATATTGCCCCCCATTCTAATCCTGAAGAAGCCCTGCTATATTTTGCTTTCTCCCATCTTTAGGGGCACTCTGCCTCTTAGTCTTCAGAGGACTCAATTACTGGAGAAAAACAAGGCAGGAACAACAGCATTGGTTATCTCTAATGAGTTATCCAGTAACCACATAGCCAGCGAGTTATCTCAGTGCCTGTCCTGGGCTGTGTATTCACTCATTCCACAAATACTGACTGACTGTCTTCTCTGCCTGGTGTGATTGCAGGTGCCAATGATGCAAGGCTGAACAACAGAGAGGGAGCCCTGCCCTCCTGGAGGCTCACTCCACAGAGGGAAAGTCACCTCCAAGAAGCCAAGAGTGGGGCTGGCAGGGCTGGGAGACTGGGAAGGCAGGAGCAGCGTGGGAGACTGCCCTCTGCACTACCGGCATGGCCACGACAACCAAGGCCCTTCTCTACCGGCTACTAAGGACTAATTAATTTACCAGCTGATGCTTTGGAAACAAGAGTTGAGTCTTTGCTGGCATTCACAGGTGAGGTCTTGTTTCTTACAGACCTCCTAAGTCAGCACCAAGGAGCATGTCTCTGTCTCCCGTCCCGCCTCCCCCCCCCTTTCTGATCCTGCACAGACAAGACCCTTTGTGTAGAGGCTCATTGCTGCTGTCAGCATGACTAAAAATACAGCACAGTTACTCTGGAGCGATCACTCTGTGAACTATGATCAAAACATCTCACAGACAGAGTTCTAACCGGAGTGTCAACACCTTTCCCTTCCCTGTTTCTCCACAGCCAGCCTTTAGGGGACACCTGAACGACTCTGGCAGGAGCTCCTTGACCAGAGGGCCAAGGTGCAGCCGCTGGCAGCCTTCCAAAGGTTAGCATGCCAATACTGCTTGTATTCCTCACTCAGAGATCAGTGTGGGGCCTTCCCTGCTTTGACAGAGCCTAATGTGAGGCTGTGAATGAACAGAGAGCGAAAGTGTGTTCTGAAATTGGCAGAGCTTCTCACGTCCTGAGTCAGATCTGGCCAGGGGTCAGGAAGGGTGAGGCTGAAGGAAAGGATGTAGCTATCACATTCTTAGTGAAATCTTGATGGGATTTTTTTTTAGATGTTCAGTGGACACTCTTCCCTACAGACATGTAGACCACACCGAAGAAAAGGAAGATGGTAGGCTTGAACCAAAGTCAGAAATGCAGGCGCAGTGCATCTGCCGGCTGAGGATGGTCCTGTATACAAGCAGCATCGCTTCAAAGAAGGTTCATGGCATCTGTCTGATAAACAGTAGATATCACACTTTCCACCCAAATGTGGCCCCAACCCATGTGGCCCCAACCCTGACCTATGCATGGAAAGGAGTGGCAGCTCAGACTGGAGGCAGGGATGGCACCGAAACTAAGAATGAGGGTGTACTGTGTTTTAAAACAAATTTCTTTTCCCAGCCTATATCAAGAACACTTCCCATAGTCCCTTGTTTTCCTGAGACAGTAACTGCCATCTTCCCTCTGTGGATGGGGAATCTACAGCAGAAACTTGGTAATGTGCCCAGAATCAGTAAGTCTTTAGAAAATCAAAGACTAAAATTCATGTTTTCTCCAGGCTCACCTCTTACAAAGACCTGAGCCACCAAGAGTGTTAGAATGGTACAGATGCTATGGAAAACAGTATGGCAGGTCCTCAAAAAATTAAACAGAGTTATCCTATGATCCAGCAATCACACTCTGGGTGTATAGCCAAAAGAATTCAAAGCAGGGACTCACACAGATATCTGTACAACCATGTTCATAGCAGCATTATTCATAATAGTCGAAAGGCGGAAACAACCCAAGTGTCCATGGATGGATGAATAAACAAAATGTGGTATATACATATAATAGAATATTACCCAGCCTTAAAAAGGAAGAAAATTCTGACACATACTTCAACATGGATGAACCTTGAAGAAACCTTGCTAAGAGAAATAAGTCGATCACAAAAGGGCAAATACCATCTGACTCTACTTATATGAAGTAGCTAGGGCAGTCAATTCACAGAGACAGAAAGTAGAATGGTGGTTATCGGGACCTAGGGAAGGGGAAAATGGGGAGTTAGTGTTTAATAGGCATGGAGTTTCAGTTTGGAAAAATATTTTTGAAGTTCCAGATAATCTCAAACAATCTTTGCCCTAGAAGTTGTGTCCCGTGTTGCAACTAGCTCTCTGGGAATTACCCACTAATCTGATCCCTTTGGATGTCTAAGGAGATGAAGTAAAAAGTGGCCACATACATTGTGATGCCACCTCTCTTGTCCTTGAGCCTTGGTTCTGTGATGCACACACCCCGGAGAGGCAAGGACTCCCCTGTCATCAGTCCATTCTCACTCTCACACAGCTGCCTTGCCCATTGATCTGATTTGCTAGCAAGAGAAATGGTAACATCTAGGAAGGAAGATACAAGATTAAACTACAACTGCCCAACTGGTTTCCACTCCTCCAGTGGAAAATGTTACAAATTTAAAATCGACTTTTTTTGCCTACACTTGTAAGTGCTTTCTCACCTATGAGCGGACAGATTTTGCAGAAAATCATGGAAATTCTTGATGGAGTATTAGCCCAAGAGCTAGGCTTGACGGGATATAAGGGAGGAAGATCCCAGGAAGCATGAGAGGGGAAATTGCAGATAGCAAGTTGCCTATCTTCTCTGCCTTGTCTTCATGACTTAACATCCAATAGAATAGTTCACGTTACAAGAAACCATAAAAAATATTCCACACTCATATAAAGCATGTACTTAATAACTCTAAGTAAACATGGTCCTTTGAGTTGCTAGGAAAGAAGGAAAACCCTCATTTGGAAAAACCACAGGCCTCCTTGGAAGAAGCTGCGCTGGTGGTTAGGATGGCCTCTAACTGTTGTCTGCATTAACGGCTGACAGTCGCCATGAGTGATGCTCTGATCAACCCACAAAGCTGCAAGCAGGTCAGACAGAGGAAGGTTCTGCTGTGGCTCTCCAGCAAACCTGTCCCCTGCTTCCTCCTTTACCAAGTCAGACCCATGCACAGCCTGCAATGAAGAGCCTCAAATAGGCTGAAAACTCATTAGGAAAAACATGAATGGCAAAGCCACAAATGAAAACACAACCTAACTTCTCTACCTCTCTGCCTCATTGTATTGTCACACTACAGGAAAGAGTACTTAACTCTGTGCTTGGCACGTGACAAATGTTTGAATTACTCGCTACCATTATTATTGTCATTATTGTTAATTTGGATATCCCACAGATATAGCAATTATATTTTCCAAGTCCCAAATTAGGAACTTCTGGTGTAAAATGTATACATATGCCCAGGCAGAAAGCAAGATAGACTATTTCGATCCAAGACTGTCTGGAAAATCCCAGGTTGTGTGTAGCCCTTCTCATGGGCTCACTGTTGACAGACTACTCCCACTTAACTATGAAACTTACCCAAGTTCCCAGATCTTTTGAGATACACAAAGGTAGTGGTTCATCCGACTAATACAAATCCTGGTTGTTGCATTCAAGTCAATTCACAAGCACACATTGAGCACCTAAATGTAAAATATTGAGCAGAGCGCTGTGAGGAACAGAAAAATGAAAAAAGAGATGGCTCATCCCCCAGAAGCTCAAATCGTCGAGGAGAGGGAAGGCTGCCAGGCACAGGTACACAAATACGTTTAATTCAAGGCAGACAGCTACAAATGACACATAGAGGTATAAAAAGAAAATGCACTGGGAGTGTGATGGCATGAGAGATTAATTCCTGCAGGGGGAGGGGAGGGGATGGGAAAGGCCTCATGCCAAGCACAGGGACTGGAGAAGATCAGCTTTGTTATTAGTCACTGATAGCACCTGACCTATGGGTGCCTCTAAGGCTTTTGACAGCAGTTCAAGGTATTTACACTTCATTAAGGCCCAGAAAAAATTGAGTACTCTCTGCCCCGAAATGGTGGATAAAACTCCACAGCTAGAGAGCCGGGCCAAGGCCTCATAAGGCCCATTTCTCTAAGCCTGGCCAAGAGAACGATCATGGTGCAAGCCTGGTCCTCATGCTGTCCAGAGAGTTCCATCCATCCCCACGATTACATACATTTCAGGGCCTTCCTCCACGGTGAAAATGGACCTGTCCTTGAACAAACTAATTAGTGCTAACGCATTAGGAGAGGTTAATAGATTGTAGATATACAAGCCCCTGGGGGCAGATACTTGGATTTGATGGTAAGATTTCAGTGCAGGAGCAGAGAGGGAACTGTTTTGAGCAGTTTCTGTTCTGTTCATCTCATAACAGGGAGACCACGTCCTTTGCTTGCATGCAGAACTGCCTCCGGGAGGAAACTGTCCCCATCAGGGTGGTGTCCTATGCATCCATTAGCATAAAAGCATGGCCACACCCCTTCAGAAAGCAGGCAAGCTGGCCATAGTGGCACACACCTGTAGTCCCAGTTACTTGGGAGACTGGGAGGTGGCGGGGATGAGGTGACTCGCTTGAGCCCAGGGGTTCTGAGATCAGCCTGTGCAACATAGCAAGACCCCATCTCAGAAAGAAAGAAAAAGAAAGGCAGAGAGTATTGTTGGGGTGCAGAGGCAGCTGAGAGAGAACCTGCAAATGAAGGACCCCACGGCTAGCCTAGCCCTACTTCCCATTCCAAAGGTGAGAAGCAGCATCACTTCTTCAACATAAGAAGCCAGGGCCTTCTGGGGTTGCTTCTCTGCTGCCATCATGGCCAAGTCTGACTAAAGAGTCAGCACCTACTTGGGGGCCCTTTTGATACCACCAGAGGTGACGATGGCCACGGGACAAGTTAGCCGGCTTTAGATGTGGATATGGGACATTTCCATCTCAGCTTGTCCCCAGCCCTCAATGTTCACCAAATAATCTTCTGACTTGAGCTGTTTCCCAAATAAGTTCCTCTGCCAGAAAGAAAGATGATTCATTCATTCAACAAATATATTGATCTTCTACTACCAGCCAGAACAACTGAGTAGAGTTTGGTGGGAAAGACAGACAAAGCAATGTGAGAGGCCCCTACATGGTGTGCACCATGACTGAGGGGCCCAGGGTGTGACGGGGTGTGGGGAGGACACCTCAGTCAGAGGGTTGGCCAGGGAAGCTTCTCCCTGGAAGAGGACTGAATGTCAAAGGAAGATTATAGTTCAGGAGTTGAAGTGAAAGAAGACATCCCAGGACCAGGGGTCTGAGTGGATGAAAGGTTTGGAGGTGTGAAGTGACATGAAATGTCTCCTACCGGAAACGATGACGTTGAATTGCCTCTGTTTCTTGGGGGTTCAGGCTACATGAGTCAGTCGTCAGCCCGGGACCACATCACCCATCGCAGAGCCACTGGATCTCACAGTTGCAGCCTAGAGGAAGCAGGAAACCAACGCTGGGGATGCCGTAATGTGGCTGTGCCTCTGCTGGAGTAAAGCGGTGCAGGCCTGCTGGGGCCCCTGCAGGGTGGCGGGCGGCAGGTGCTAGGGCGAGAAAGAAGGGCTGGGAACTGATTGCAAATGGCCTCCTGGGCCATGCGAACAAGTTGCCCCGTGTCTCCTAGGCACAGAATTGTCTATGCATTAGCAACTTGTTCCCTTTTCAACTTGATGCAGAAAGGCCACATTTAAGCCTAAATAGACATTGTTGAAAGTCATAATTTGCCTACAATTCTCATCCCTCCACCCACGTCAGGTATAGTGAGTAGGGAGGCAGTGGGGGGAATATATTAGTACTAAAACCCCCTAGAAATGATAGACGGTTGCACTCTACCTCATCAGCTTTCATCTAAATGAACGGAAAATTGGTGGTGGCTCATGCCTGTAATCCCAGCACTTTGGGAGGCCAAGGCAGGAGGATTGCTTGATGCCAGGAGTTCAAGACCAGACTGGGCAACATAGGGAGACCCTGTCTCTACAAAAAAAGGAAAAATCAGCGGGGCATGGTGTGGTGCATGCCTGTAGGCCCAGCTACTCGGGAAGCTGAGAAGCAGGAGGATCGCTTGAGCCCAGGAGGAGTTCGAGGCTGTAGTGAGCTATGATCATGCCACTGCATTCCAACCTGGGCAACAGATCAAGATCCGGTCTCTAAATAAATACATAAATAAACAAATAAGTGAATAAATGGCTTCTCACGCCCCTTTACTCTTAAATTTTACTGTTGGCTCTCTTAATGTACCTGAGGTTGGAATCTCAGATAAGTAGGTAGGTAAGTATATCTCTGTTCTAGCGCAAGGGAGGAACTCACTTCTCAAGTCTCAACTCCAAGATAAACATGCTGTTACTGCCATGCACTTAGCTTGCAAAAACACTGCCATGAGTAAAATGCCTCATGCAATGCAACACTGGGGATATAATTAGACTTCAAAAGAGTATCAATTGCATCACGTTCAGGAAAAGTGTAGAAAAAGAAAAGCGGTACTGAAAGAAAACCTAAAACACCCCACCACCTAAATTTATCTTGGGGAGAAGGAAAATAAACTGAAGTGGATCTCCCGGGGCACCAAATTTACTCAAGTAGGGCTTCTGTTAACATCGGGTTGGAAAAGGAGTTTCCTATGCTTGTGTCTAGCCATTTCCAAATCTAATCTTTATGAAAAGACACATTCCAGGATTTTCATTACCATCATGAGCAAAGAGGTAACGAATGTGAAAATAGCTTGAAACATTTAAGAAACAAACTATTCATATAAATTATCACATGCTAATACGCTTAATTTTTTTTTTTAGATCCTGTTTGTTGGGAAAAGGTCAGGAGTAAGAGCTCTAGGGGCAAATGGCTTGCGTCAGAGTCTAGCAGTCTTTTCTGCTCCTCCACCTTAGTCAAATAAAATACCTGACCTTCTGCAGCCTCGGTTTCCTTAGCTGTAAAATAGAGGAACAAGTAGCACTTACCTCCAGCAAGGCTGAGATGAGTCACTCCACAGAAAATGTGGGTTCAGACTGGCACATACTAAATAGCCAATAAATATTAACTCTTAATATTGTTGTCATTATTCTCAGAGGGATCCCAAGTTTTAGGCTCTGTCTAGAACATACCAGTTTGCTTTGCAAAGACAAAGTCTGCCCCTTGGCTAAAATTTCTGCCCCTCACCTCAGCTAGCAGGCTAGCACCTTTGAAAGGCGTGCTTTTAAGGGCCTAGGTGAGAGGGTGTGAATGAGTCAGCTCATAAAAAATCAAATTTGAGTCAGTGGTATCTTGTCTATATATGAAAGGTAGCACTTGTACTATGAAATTATTATTATTTTTAAATAGCATTCCCATGTTTTAACACAGGCAGTGTGTTATGAAATTACAAGGATTTTTTAAAAGGAAGAATCATGCCAGGAGACTTCAAACCTACTTATGTCAAGCAGAGAAACAAGCAGAGAAATTCTGTGTCGGGCAGAGAAACCTCCATTTTAAACCTATTTAAATAAAGATGTGTCAAGCAAAGAAACAACAGATATCACCATTCAAAATGCCAGACATCACGCTTTGCCAAAACTCCGGGTTACTAATGATGAAACTGATGCTATCTTTCTGAAGAAAAAAATCCCAGGGAAAATGAACAAACAAACCAAAAAAAAAAATTTTTTTTTAACCCTGCTTATTTTTTGGCTGTTACCTGTCTGTAACTGTCCAGGCTTGTTTAACACTTAAATGCTATGTGGTTTTTGTTTTGTTTTGTTTTGTTTTTTTAAAGGCCAAATCAGGTTTTACAAACTGATCCATGGGGCTTCTGAAATGGTAACCATTCAGTTTGTTGAAGAGTTTGCAGCTTGGCTTCCAGTGTTAAATTCTACAACTCTAAAGTATTATGATCTTTAAAATGTAAGGGAAGGGAGAGACAGAGTCTTGTGCTTAACTTTTTCTGGGCTCTCTTGTTTGCTTAAAGTAAGACTCTATTTAATACCTTCAGAATTTGCTCTTGCCTGGAAGCAACAGACAAGTATGTGCTGCTCTGTTCTATATATGGGAACAGCGAGTACAAATAGAAGATTGAAGATTTACTTTGAAGCTCAGCTTTGCCAGTGCAAAGCCTCTCCCGAACACTGCAGCAGCAGGGACGTGCAGCACGAGAGCTCCCTGCTTCTAACAGCTAACATATTAATTCTAGGCGGTGTCTGGTTAGACTGAAGGTCAGGAATCTGATTTTGACCTCAGTGCTAGTGGGAATCCCATGGGAATCCTGAGAGTGGCTGAATAAGTGCTGTAATATTACTAATAATTAATAATGATGGTAACATCCCAGGTTTCTTGTTTTAGTGCTTTTTAGCCCCCGAAGGTTTCAAATGACTTGGCAGACCAATTGTTTCACCCATTGCTGACCTGTGACCAACTCAGCCATCAAATATTGCCCTGTTGTCAAGAACACAGTCACATTCAGCTTGTTTAAGCAGGAACAGAAGAAAGATACCCACTGAAAATTAAAGTGTAAATTTTAGGTAGGCAGGCTATAATTATCCACTTGAAATCAAGCCAAGAAATGAAGTTTAATACCTTTTCTTTTGTGAAAAGCACCCAGGCAACTTTCTGGACCATAAACAGACCTTGGAGTTTCATCTCCTCTAACTCAGGGTTTCTCAACCTCAGCACTATTGACATTTCGGGCTGGATAATCCTCTGTCATGGTGGTGGGGGGGCCGTCCGTCTGGTGCAGTGTAGGATGGTTAGCAGCATCCCCGGCCTCTACCCACTAGGTGCCAGGAACACACGCACACATATACCCCCTCCCAGTGTGACGACTGAAAATGTGTCTTGACATTGCCGAATGTCTCCTGGGGAGCAAAATCACCCCCGTTGAGAACTACTGCTCTAACGCCACATGTTTGCAAGGCAGGGATATAGATGTTAGAAGCAGCTGCATCGCCAAACCTTTTTATTCCTCCTGGTTGCTTAAAAGCTTCCTGGTGGAAGAGCGACACTTATCTGCCTGCAGCTTTGAGGATTCAGAGAAACCAGGATCTAGGGCTGAAATCAGCATTCCACTCCAAAAAAAAAATCAAAGAAATGACACAAGGCTAGACTATTAAACACGACCTTCCCCCAAAAGGATCTGTTTCTGGCATATAACTTCCCCCAAAGTGGCTGTTTTGCCTTATAACAGCACCACTGTGACCGCTTCAACAGTCCCTGAGCCTACCTCTCAGACTTCCTGGGGTCAGAGATGCTCTCCCTTCTAGAATCCACAGCCTCTGTCAAACAGCAGAAAGAAGGCCTAGAGATTCCTGGAGGCACTGGATAACTCCAGCTACCATAGGCTCTGATCACAACCTGTCCCCCATTACACCCACAAACCCTCTGGGACCTTCAGCTCTGGGATCTCCACTTATGACCTGGCCAAGGCAGGTGCCTCCAGATACCCTTCACGCCTGAGGCAGGTGGCTTGTGACTGTTTTTCACCACAAGCCCCCATAAGAAACATATTTCACATCACGAACCTTTCACACATACAAAAATACATTTTAATTAATTTATTATTATTATTATTATTTTGAAACAGAGTCTCACTCTGTTGCCCTGGTTAGAGTGCAGTGGCCTCATCATAGCTCACTGTAACCTCAAACTCCTGGGCTCAAGCAATCCTCCTGCCTCAGCCTCCCAAGTAGCTGGGACTACAGGTGCCATGACCACACCTGGCCCTCTCTTTGCTTTTTAAAAAAAAATGGTTAATTACACACATGTGACTTGCATTATATTCTTCTTGGGCAGCGTGATGTGAAGAGGTATGGACTGTTACTATCCCCATTTTGGAGTGAAAGCAAATGAAGCACAGAGATGTTAAGCAACTTGTCCCAAACCACACAGCTAACACAGGTACGGGTATGTTAAGCCTTTGGATTCAGTAAGAGGTGACTCCTGGCCCTTTCTGATGCTCAGTGGCTGGGCATATAGAGTCTGGGGCTGTAAGAAAGCTCTGGAAGAGAGAAGGCTTCCTCCACGGCAGGGCTCGGGCCCTCCCCAGCCCAAGCCCAGCATTGACAACCTCACACAATATGCCTGAAG
>CAUYRT010036145.1:0-53158 GCA_963574885.1 Lepilemur ruficaudatus
TAAAACCAAACTGTAACCCAACCACCACGAGTCCACTTGCTCAAGGTTTCTTGGGAGTGGCTCCGGGTCATGGTCCTCAAATTTGGCTCAGAATAAACTTCTTTTAAATATTTCAGAGTTTGGATTTTTTTCCGTTCACAAGCCCATGGGCCAAATCTGGCTGAGGGTCTATTTTTATGAACAAACTTTTGTTAGCATTGTAGAGGCAGAAAGGAAGCGATCCCTTTCCTCCCCCGTCATAAAGAGTCATGGTTGACACTCCTGTAACAAGACAGGTTAACACAAGAGAAGCATAACAAGTTTATTACATGCACACCTGTGCACAGGAGCCACACGAAATACGAGAGCCCAAAGAAGAGCCACACGAGTGGAGTCTTTAACACCATCCTGAGGCTGCAGACAGAATATGGGGCTTGGGGCTTCTGGGGGTTGGGAGGAGGTGGCTTCACAGTTTATGGGAAAGTGGAGAGAGGACCACATGTCAAACGAAGGCGGGCTTGTCATGCAAATGAAGCCACACAGGTAGTAGCTCTGACAAAGAATAGACAGTCACCTCTGCGGTTTAAAGTTTCTCATCAGAACTTTAAAGGTCAGACTCTTTCTCCTGTGAGTTCATCTTTCCTAGGTCTGGATTGGGGGTCAGGGGGGTCCCTGGATGTTTATTCCACTAATATGGGTTTTTCTCTACAGACGCAAAAGTCTCCCACGAAAGATAGCTTTTCGGGGCTATTCTTGTCTGCAGTTTCTCTGAATAACCATCTCAAAATATGCTAAGGAAGTATATTTCGGGGCAAAATAGTCTGGTGTCCTTCAGAAAACACAGTCAACACTACAATGACAGAGTTGAGTAGCTGTGACCAAAGCCATATGGCCGGTTGTTTAACCACAGGAGCGGTGAGGGGAGGGGAGGGATGGTGAGGCCATGTGCAGATCAGGAGAGAAACTGGGAAGAGCTGAGGCTTACAGTTTCAGCCTTGTACTCACAGTTCCCTGCGGAGAACGGGGCAATACCCTGCAGGGTCACAGCCGGTCAGGAGGGACAGGGAGAGACAGGAGATGAACTGTGGGCAAGCGCCTTTGTGTGGTTCCCTCGGTGGGGGAAAGGGCTAGGCAAGGACACGCAGGTTTAGGACTGGCCAATTTGAATGATTTCAGCAGAATCACAGGGGCTGTCCCTGATTGTCAGATATCTGATTCTGGGGCATTTAGCATGAAGAGATAGTGTAGATCTGACCAACAGCTTGAGAAGAGGCCAGGGCCTCAGACGTGTGTCAAGACAGCATTTTTCAAAAACCATGCTATACCAGCAAAGCCTAAAGTATTTGCTATCTGGCCTTTTACAGAGAAGTTTGCGGACCCATGGTCTATAGAGGAAGTCTAGACATCCAGTTCAAGTTGTAGGACACAACTCATACCCTAAATGAGCTCCTCACAAATGCTTATAGAGATAATTCAGAAAATTTTAAATGGGTAAAATGTTCTCCTACTGGGAATGAGGGAAAGATGCCCTAGAGTCATGGGGTCAGTTCTCAGCCCCATTCTCCATCCTGCAAGCCACAGAGAATCCCAAGACTCAGCTGCGGTTCACAACAGTCCCAGGATGGGCAGAGTAGAAACTGTGGGGTCACCATGGCCATGCAGCCCAGTGCTCTGACATTGGACAAACCCAAGCTCAAATTTCAGCTCCACCACTTATCAATAACGTGATCCTGGCAAGTTACCTGCCGTGGTTATCTGCTGCTGTATAACACACTGTG
Organism: Lepilemur ruficaudatus; assembly: GCA_963574885.1. Classification (NCBI taxonomy): domain Eukaryota; kingdom Metazoa; phylum Chordata; class Mammalia; order Primates; family Lepilemuridae; genus Lepilemur; species Lepilemur ruficaudatus. The sequence continues at coordinate 1,758 of CAUYRT010036145.1, forward strand.
CCAAAATTTGGTAGCATAAAACAATTATCAGTTATTGTCTCATGCAGTTTCTGAGGATCGGGAATCAGGAGCAGCTTAGCTGGGTGGTTTGGGCTCAGGGTCTGTCACAAGGTTGCATTCGGGCAGCCAGCCAGGGCTACAGCTACCTGAAGGCTCAAACAGGGCTGGAAAATCCACTTCCAAGCTCCTTCACGGGTGCTTGGCCGTCTCAATTCCTCACTGGCTGTTGGGCAGAGGTCTCTGTTCCTTACCCCATGGGTCTCTCTGTAGGTGGCCCGAGCATCCTCACAGCACCACAGCTGACTTTCCAGACAGAGGACAAGTGATCAGAGAGAGAAATAGCAAGACTGCTCAAGAAGGAAGCCACAGTCTTTCATAACCTAATCTCAGAGGAAGGGTGCCCTCACTTCTGCCGCATGTCTTTGGTCCCACAGCAACAGGAGGGAGGGCAGAGTGCATGGGCACAAAGGCAGGAAGGTGGATGGATGTGTCCCACGGCACTCTGCCCCTCCCCGTTATACTGATAATCAGGCAGGGCTGTAATGACTGCTCTGCTTTCTAAAATACTGAATGATTTACTTATTTATTACATTTATTATTTATGTACCTGTCCTCCATCAGGATATGTTTCACAAGGTCAGGGATTATTTTGTTTGCTCATCTATCTGAAGCACTGAGAACAGTACCTGGTACGTAGTCAGCAATCAATATTTACCTGTTGAATGAATGCAGCAGGTGAACCAAATTGTTTTGTTTTTTTAAAAAAAAATTACACCTACAGTAGGCAAGAGTGTGAATAACCAGACTCTCATGTACTGCTGGCAGGAAAGTAAACTGATTAAATGAACTGTAAACATTCATACTATAAAACCATACTAAACAACCATTGAAAGTGATGTACAGGCCAGGCGTGGTGTCTCACACCTGTAATCCTAGCACTCTGGGAGGCCGAGGCGGGAGGATCCCTTGACCTCAGGAGTTCAAGACCAGCCTCAGCAAGAGCAACACCCTGTCTCTACTAAAAATAGAAAAAATTAGCCAGGCATGGTGGCGCATGCCTGTAGTTCCAGCAACTCAGGAGGAGGATCGCTTGAGCCCAGGAGTTTAAGGTTACTGTGAGCTAGGCTGATGTCACGACACTCTAACCCAGGCGACAAAGTGAGACTCTTGTCTCAAAAGAAAAAAAGTGTCATGCAATGTGGCAAGGTGCTCATTATGTTATTATGAGGAAAATACAAATTATAAAATAGCATGTACAGTATGTTTCCACTGTATTTTTTTTAAAAGAAAAAATGTTTTTGGGTAGGGTGCGGCGGCTCATGCCTGTAATCCTAGCACTCTGGGAGGCCGAGGCGGGAGGATCACTTGAGCTCAGGAGTTAGGGACCACCGTGAGCAAGAGCGAGACCCGTCTCTACTAAAAACAGAAAAATTAGCCGGGGTCATGGTATGCGCGCCTGTTGTCCCAGCTACTCGGGAGCCTGAAACAAGAGGATCACTTGAGCCCAGGAGTTAGAGCCACTGCACTCTGTCTCAAAAAAAATGTTTTAAAGCAAAGAGTACATATAACAAAATCTTACCTATAAGGTAAGATTATAGTGTTTTTTACTTCCTTTTGTCATATTTATCTTCTACAATGAATATCTATTAGATGTGTAGCAAGTGGGAAAAATCTTTTCTAAAAGAAGAAAATAGTATACATAGCATAAATATGCTTTCCTGTTTTAAAAAGGATGTCAGAAGAGTTAAGAAAGTATTTTAAAAGATTCACTAGTTATACTAAATGAAAACCAGCAAGCAAAGAGAGACCGGAAACCAAATACAGTATATTAAAACGTCCTCCCTAGTGTCTGCTGTTTTAAAACTGCAGAAAGTGTAAATGTGCATTAAATGAATAAATGGATAAAAAGTCCATTCTTTTCTCAATAAGACTGAGATAGTCTTCTGGAATGAAATTCACAAATGCTGACCACCCGTGAAGCAGACTTTTTCCTCCCTACCCGACAGGGCCTCCTTTGGGTTTGGGCTCGGATCAAGTGGTGCTGTGTCAAAGCTATCGGTTCCTGCCCACCACGTCCCACCTATAAACAGGATGGCTTATTGCAAAATTAATTCAGGGAGCTTTAACTCCGCCACACAGAATGGTGAAGGAAAAAAAAAACCCTGCGGTTTATAAATTTCTAGATTCATGATGAGTCTCAGACATAAGTCCCGGGACATGTGCATTATGCAGCAACACAGAAAACGTAAGACGTCTTTTGGAATCCATCAGATGATAGCACCAACTATAAGGACGTTTTGGCAACTACTATAAAATACTGCCCTCTGGTGTTAAGGTCATTCTATATTCATTAACATAACAAAAAGAAAAGGCTTTCTTAAGTATAAAAACCACTCTCGGCCGGACGCGGTGGCTCACGCCTGTAATCCTAGCACTCTGGGAGGCCGAGGCCGGCGGATAGCTCAAGGTCAGGAGTTCGAGACCAGCCTGAGCAAGAGCGAGACCCCGTCTCTACTATAAATAGAAAGAAATTAATTGGCCAACTAAAAATACACGTAAAAAAATTAGCCGGGCATGGTGGCGCATGCCTGTAGTCCCAGCTACTTGGGAGGCTGAGGCAGAAGGATCGCTTGAGCCCAGGAGTCTGAGGTTGCGCATATATATATATATATATATATATATATATAAAGAGTTCCTGTGGGAGAGAAGTTTTTGGAAAATAAGCTAAAGATTTTTTTTCACAGAAAAATGTTTACTAATTCTGATAGGAAGAATAAAAATTGGAGAGAAATAAAATATATTATTATAGAAGTCTTTAAAAATAGGAAACAATGTTTATGAAAAACAAAACAGCAGTATTAACAAAGAAGCTAGCAGTAACTGTCTATATATTGATCATCTTATCCTTGCTTAAAGGTACGTCAAGAAAATAATTTGGGAAGAGAGTTCGAGTGGCCACACACACAGGAATCACATATACAAATTAAGCAGCCTGGTTCAGAAAAATTTAAAGGAATAATTAAATGAAAGTAACACTAAGTCACCACTGAGCTAAAAGCAAACTCAGAGAGGTAATTTACAAGACAGGAAAATAATGTTTAGGTATTTCCCCCATAAATAGAGTTTGCAAGGTCTAATTCTCATCTAGATATACACAATAAGCTCAAATAGCTATGATCGTTAAATGTGTCAGATATGAGACTTAGAATTTGTAGGTATTTTAAATCTCATTCAAAGAAAATACCTAAATTTGACAATTTTTGAAGGAGCTATTTTGTAAGCAAATCGTTCCTATATTCAACTCATTTCTTATTTAGAACTTAATACGTGTTTAACAAAATGCTTATTGAAATTAATAAAAATAATAATTAACTAAAACAATTTTGACATAAGTACATAAAGAATAATAGTATTAATTATGGCTAATATTTATTGAGTACTTAATAAGTATCAGACGCTGACAGATACTTTGCCAGAATTATCCCATTTAATCATCCTCAAACTCCATAAGGTAGGTGTGTCCCCAGGCTCTGGTATGCATACCTGGGACAATACCCACTGCCCTACAACAGGCTGGAAGGAGAGAAGAAAGAGAGGACGACAAAACAATCAGAAATCAAATAACAACATGGCAGTAGTGAGTCCTTACCTATCAATAACAACACGGAATGTAAATTGACTACACTTTCCAATCAAAGGACACAGAGTGGGTGAATGGATAAAAACCATAAGACCAAACTATATGTTGTCTACAAGAACCTCACTTCACCTGTAAAGACACCCATAGACTGAAAATAAAGGGATCGAAAAAGATACCCCATGGACCAAGGAATTCTAGTAGCTTGTAAAGCCTATGACCTTTGCCCAGGCTATTGCTACAACTGAGGAAGACGCTGAGAAGACATGGCTTTGACTGTATCAAGAACTTTGTTTAGGCTTGGGGTGATGTCCCCAAGGAGCGTATGGTTGGCATCTGGAAGAAGACACTCAATAGGTTCATGCATGACTTCAAAGCATTTGCCAAGGATGAGGAGGTTGCAAAAACCAATAAGGCTGTGGTTGAGATGGCAACCAATGTTCACCTGGGTGTGGATGAGGACCGCATTGAGGAGCTCCTAGAGGCGGTTCCTGAGGCATTAACTAATGAGGAGTTGTTGGAACCGAACAGGAACACAGAGCTGAAGAAGAGACAAGGGAAAAGGAAACTGCAGAAGAAGAACCCCCCAGAAAATTCACAGTGAAAGGTTTAGCAGAAGCTGTTGTACACCTCAACAAGCTCCTTCTAAAGTTTGAAAGCATGCACCCAACACCAAAAAGTTTTCATTAATAGAGAGAATGTTCATGGTGCATTACCTGTTTAGAAGCAAATCTGTGACCCAAAAAAAGAAACAAACCAAGTAAACCACCATGGACATATTTCTGGAAAGAGTGACACCTCCTCAAGAAGAGCCTCAGGTAGGTCCTTCAGCAGGTATTCCACTAAAGGCATTGTTATCGTAGGAGATGACAGCTCCATGCGTGTTATTGTCCCTGAAAACCTTCCAGTGGGACAAATGTGGAGATGAAAGACAGTGATATTGATGATCCTGACACTGTGTAGACACCTAGGCTAACGTGTGTGTTTGTGTCTTAGTTTTTTCAAAAAAAAAGTTTAAAGAAATACGCACCCACATAAAGCTCGTATAAGATAAAATAGGACATCAAGCAAAAAGATAAATATAGTCATTACTTAACAAGTCACCAGAAAAATATCATCTTGGAAGCATCTATCAACAGAACTTCAAAATATGTGACTTGGAAACTCTCTTTTTAACAAAAGCTTTAATTCTGACGCAGGCTCCCAAATAAAGTCCACAATGTCCTCCTTTTTTCCGTTATTTACCTGTTTCCTGTCCTAACCGGTACCAGGACATTCTGAAAAATATTTCCAAGTTTCACTTTACATAACTTTAAGTACAATTACAAAATTGTAGCCACTCCTCTGGGCAAAAGAAAAGTATCTTAAAGGCAATTCATATGCAGAATTATCAAGGCTATTCTGTGTTTAGACCTCCCGAGTTTGTAATTTATATAGCATTAGCCTGAAGTGAAAACTCCTAACGCGATGGTTCACTTGCTAACAATTTCCTCCCTCTCCAGACTCAAAGGCTGAATTAGATTTCTTTTTATCAGGAGCTGCACACCACACAACGCTTGGGGGCCCTCACAAAAAAACCTCCCGGTGACTTCAAGCCCGGCAGGGATCCACCCCCAGGGGCGTGTCAACATGTCAGCATCTAGAGAGGTCAACCATAGAAGGAAGGTAAGGAACTAAGAAATACAAAAAAGAGGAGCATTTTTTAAAAGAATACAGAAAGAAAAGAGGACTTCAGCAAGTCCATTAACAAGTAAGCAAATATATTTGCAGAGTTTATCAGGAATATGCCACATTACACTTGCATGCATTTGTAAAAGGAGCGTAGGTCTGGCTAATTACAAAGTATGAAATGGTGGCAAAGATAGGAAAAGCTGCTAAAGACATAGCTCCAAATATCCACCTCCCCAGGCAAAGGAGAATAAAAACATGCAGCCTGCCAATGTCAGCACTTCAAGATCTGCCCTGTGCTACCACTTCCACGTGACAACGAAATTCCTAGTTAGGTCCGTAGAAGTTTACGTGAATGTTAAACTCTGATCTTGCAGTCCCACAATTTCAATCTTTTTTTTTTTTTGGAGACAAGGTCTCATTCTGTCACCCTGAGTTCACAGCAACCTCAAACTCATGGGCTCCAGCTATCCTCCCATCTCAGCCTCCCGAGCAGCTGGGACAACAGGTGCACACCACCACATCCAGCTAATTTTTTCTATTTTTAGTAGAAACGGGGGTCTCACTCTTGCTCAGGCTGGTCTTGAACTCCTGATCTGAAGTGATCCTCCCACCTCAGCTCTGAAAGCGCTAGGATTACAGGCATGAGCCACTGTGCCTGGCCCATGTAATATATTTAAAGCACAAAAGATAACTGAATTAAATAGGATACAGATAAAAGAGAAGCACTGATTCATGAGCTCTATTTCCAGCATTTGACAGACATGGGGAATAGTTTTACAGACTCTTGAATCTGATAGCTCATTGTCAAGTGCCAATGAAGCACCAAAGAAAGAAATGATAGGTTCAAGACAGCCAATTATCAACTCACAGCATGGTGTGAAAGTCAGGAGGCCTCCATGGCAGAGTTTAATATAGCCATTTTAACTTTTTTTGGATTGATGTTGAATGGTATATCTTTTCCCATCATTTTACTTTTAATCTATTTATAGCTTTATATTTAAAATGTGTTTCTTGTAGGCAGTATATAGTTAGGTCTTACTTTTTACCTAATTTGACAATCTTTCCCTTTTAATTAGGATATGTGCAGCATTTACATTTAATTTGGTTATTAATACGGTTAGGTTTAAAATTTATCATCTTGCTATGTTTTCTGCTTGTCTCATCCGTTCTTTTTTTCTGATTTTTCTGTCTTATTTTGGGTTATTTTTTATGAATCCATTTTACCTCTTTTGTTGACTTATTAGCGATAAGCATTTGTTTCATTATTTTAATGATTGCTTTAGGGTCATCTAACCCAGCAGTCTCGCCCTTTTTGGTGCCAGGGACAGGTTTCATGGATGGTAATTTTTCTGTGGATGTCAGGGGGCAGCGGGAGCTCGGGCAGTGATGCAAATGACAGGGAGTGGCTATAAATACTGATGGAGCATCCTTTAGCCACTCACCTCCTGTTGTCCCCCGCCCTCCCCGACCTAACCTATGGGGAAATATAATTCATGGTAGAATGGGCTAAGGAGAAGCCCCAGAAACTGTCATTCCTAACTAGATAGTAAATGAAAAACCATACCATGTGAATGACTTCTGGAATGGGAAAAGTTTTTAAAAAGTAGGGAACTCCATGGACCCTCTTCAGTGAAACAACCAAAACTGGTGAGGATTATTTTTTAAAAAACAATTATTTATTTAAAGTCTCTGGAAATTATCTTAAGGGCATACACCAAATAAAGGATCATTTATTCAAGAAAAATCTATTAAATCTCAGTGAGAACACTCAGAGTCCGTAGCATTTGAGGCACAACTCACTTCCTCCCCAACACCTCAACTGAGCATGATGAAAGTCTACTCCAGGTAGGTACAACCAAGAACACAGTGTTCTGACTCCTTCCAGCTCCCAGTCTCATGTTATTATGGTCTCTTCCCAGGGAGGGCAGGCCTCTTGTCCCACCTCCCATCTCCACATTGCAGATGTTCTACTTTAAGCAAGAGTTATTGAGACATCTTGGACTCCCTTCACCCATTCATGGGGCAGAAGCTCTATCTCAGGCATGGCAAGCCAATAATCCTGGGCCCAAATCGCCCCTGCCCCAGCGTGCTCATAGAACAGATGTTTCAAGCCAGGAGGGACAAGCTGAGAATATCAGGGACTACCACCCCCACCAAATACCCTACTCATAAAGCAAGGGTGTCACTCACAAGAAGTGGGTCACTGTCCCCAATCTCCCAGCCTCAGAGGTTGTGCCCAGTGGAAGAGGCAGGCCATAAAAGCAAGAGACCTCCAAAGCTCTCCCCAAGAAACTGACTTTATTCAGAACAGAAGTGAATACACCGTGGGGAAGTTCAAGCCTAAGGGTGCTATTGAAAACAATGGAGATTTTGGTGTTAAGCAACAAAGGAGGTTGGTAGCACCGTGAGAGCAATAAGCAAAATTGCAGACTAGTTAGAATTTTAGCAGAGAGAACCAGGAGAAAGAGACAGCTAACAACCCTCCTGGTGCCTGACCAAACTCAAAGACTGGCCTCAAAGACCTGTAAGGGTCTGAGTTTAATTGGACCAGAGTGTGGAGCAATTTATGCCCCAGGGCACTGCTGAAAACAATAGAGCAATCACATGGCAATTAGTGGAGAATAACAACTGGCTGTGATACCAACACAGTCAGATAGCTTAACAGAAAGATAAGGGAAGGAGACAGCCAAAAGGAGCCCTGCTAAAACCACCGTCATTACAGTTATTATAAACAGTTATTATAAATATGTTCAAAGAACTAAAGGACACCATGCTTAAAGAAGTAAAGGAAGGTATGATGGCAATGTATCATCAAACAGAAGATATCAATAGGCTGGGCACAGTGGCTCACACCTGTACTCCTAACACTTAGAGAGGCCGAGGCGGGAGGATTGCTTGAGGTAGAAGTTTGACACCAGCCTGAGCAAGAGCAAGATCCTGTTTCTACTAAAAATAGAAAAAATCAGCTGGGCATGGTGATGTGCACCTGTAGTCCCAGCTACTTGGGAAGCTGAAGCAGGAGGATTGCTTGAACTCAGGAGTTTGAAGTTGCAGTGAGCTGTGATGACGCCACTGCACTCTAGCCAGGGCAACAGAATGAGACTGTCTCGAAAAAAAAAAAAAGATGATATCAATAAAGAGATAATTAGAAAGAACTAAAATGAAATTTTGGAGCTAAAAATTATAATAACCAAAATGGAAATTTCACTAGAGGGGCTCAACGGTAGATTTTAGCTAATGAAAGAATCTGCAAACTTGAAGATAGATAATAAAGATTATCTACTCAGAAGAACAGAAAAAAGAAAAATGAATAAAGCCTCAGAGAAATGTGAGACACATTCAAGTGCACTAAAATATGCATAATCAAGAATCTTAAGGAAATGAGAAAGAAAGGGAAAAACAAAATACAGGATCCAACTATAAGCTATCTACAGAAGATACCTTAGATTCAAAGTTAAATAGAATTAAAGTTAAAAGATGAGGCCGGGCGCGGTGGCTCATGCCTGTAATCCTAGCACTCTGGGAGGCCGAGGAGGGAGGATCACTCAAGGTCAGGAGTTCAAAACCAGCCTGAGCAAGAGCAAGACCCCCGTCTCTACTAAAAATAGCAATTAATTGGCCAACTAAAAATATATAGAAAAAATTAGCCAGGCATGGTGGCACATGCCTGTAGTCCCAGCTACTTGGGAGGCTGAGGCAGAAGGATCGCTTGAGCCCAGGAGTCTGAGGTTGCTGTGAGCTAGGCTGGCGCCATGGCACTCTAGCCCGGGCAGCAGAGTGAGACTCTGTCTCAAAAAAGAAAAAAAAGACTGGAGTCAGTAGAAAGGAATGCCTGGGTTAAGATAAGGGTGTCTGCTCACTGTCACGAGATGCTATGCCTGAATCAGGTTGGAAAGGAAGCCACATTACATTGGATTAACTTTAAAAAAATTCTGTTTAATGAGAATTTAGGGTATGTAAGTCCTGACTTAACTTTTGCTTTGCATGGCCTTAGGTCCTGTTTGTAACATAGCATCTTATTGAGTCTATTTTGTCAGTCTTACAATTTCTATTTCGGCATGAATGCCGGTGTGTCTAAACTCCAAAAGGTAGGGAATATAACCAGGCATGTCCTACCTCCCTTTCCATCATGGCCGGGAACTCAGTTTTAAGGTTTTTTTCTTGTGGTCCCTTGGCCAAGAGGGGGTCGTTCAGTGGCTCACGCAGGTGGCGAGGTCTTGGGATTGTATTTTTAGTTTACAAACACAAGCAGATTATTAGCCATTTAGGGCCTGCCGGCCTTGCATACTCCACAAAACTACAGCCAGCACCTGCAGGCATTGATACGATGGCGCCCCGTGGTTGTAAGACTTCAAGCTGCTCTGGGACCTAGAGACTCCCCACGGCACTGCTGGGGGACACCACCCAGATGCATCACCTGCCCTGCCCCATCCCTCTGGTGGGGGGAACTCCTGGGAGTTCCCTGCTCTTGCACAGACAAGAAGTGGGGCTTCCTGGTGAACGTGGAAGTCCTGGAGGCCCTGGGGCACAGCTGCGTCTCAGGCCTCCTTCACGCGGACCTCTGAGAAGAGATACATTTTGTATCATGTCCCAACCTGTGTATCTCACACAAATAAAGATAGATGAAGATTCACGAAATACTTACCTTCACTTTGCCACATAGTTTAGTTTGCATTTTCTTTTGCTCTTTTTTTAGAGGCAAAGACTCACACTATGTTGCCCAGGCAGGAGTCCAGTGGCTACTCACAGGTCCAGTCATAGCTCACTGCAGCCTCAAACTCTTGGACTTGAGCGATCCTCCTGCCTCAGCCTCTTGAGCAGCTAGAGCTACATGTGCCATCATCCTTTCTTTTTTCCTAATGCTGCTCACGAACCTTTAAATTCACTTCAAGATCCATTAACAGGTGACAGCCTGCAGTTTGAAAAACACCATGTTTCGTGATGATTGTTTGTTTTCCTCCTCCTTGAATTTTTCCTTGGATTTATGATGAAAATGGGGGGAAAAAGTAATTTCTTTTCAGAAGTTATTCCTTTTTTCTCCATGTTGCTGGTCAGCTCCAGTTTTTCCAGGGAGCCCACACTTTGATTTGCTGGGTCTCCAAATGATGAATTAAAGAGGTGGCTAGAGCTTGTGGCCAGCACAGGCCTGAGCCGAAGGGGTGAGAGCAAGCCCTGTAGCAGGTGTTTTCTCCTGGCAAGCAAAGGTGCTCGGAGCACTCTGGAAACCTGCTTGTATAGGAAGCTGTCCAGGTAAAACCAAACCCTCAGCCACCCTCTCTGTGATTCCTCCAAAAATATACGCACACTCTCCAGGGAGTCCATTGTAAGTGGAATTTAGGAACAAGAGAAACTGCTAAAAAAGAGAAATTTGAAACACTTTCCTATATTCTTCACATGTATAAAATAGCACATAAAAGAAAATATACATAAGAACTTTGTAAAAGTTCTTTAGTGAATCAAGATGAGAATCTCAATATTAAACTCATTAAAGTTCCTGAGAACAGAATAAGGATCCAGATGCTCAAAATTTCCCCTGTCCTTTTATTTAGAATAAAAATGTCAGATAGAAAAAGAATCATCGGTAAATAAATACAATAGAACAAGTCACCTACAGTTTCAACTCCTCCGCAGCCTAGAGTATCCACAGAGTCATTTTTCTGAACACAATGTATTTTATGAATAAACCTCTACACTTCTAAAATTGAGTTTTCTCTTTTTGAAGTACGGCTTCAAGCAACTACAAGTTTCCATCCTGCTAACCCCAGGCAGCAGTTGCTTTTAACTTCTATCTTTTATTTAAAAAACTTAATTGGAACTTTTTGTAGCCAGAAGGAGCACTTCAAAGAAAGGAGGAAAAAAACGCCAAAAATTAATACTTTATGTCAGAGGTTAGTAGGGAAAGAAACAAAGATTACAGAAACGAGGGGTTAACGGTATATAAGAAAGCGGCAGAAGAAGGGAAGAAGGCAGGAAATGGACTGGAGGAAAGGAAAAAGGGAAACTCATAACATTAAAAACAAAACGTGGGGGAACATCTTCCACGGTCAGAGCAGGATGCAACACAAGGCTCACAGCAGCATTCAGAGTCCCGTCAGCACAGCCCAAAGGCCCCGTGCGTGAATCCCCCCACCCCCTGTTCAAGTCATTTACTCCTGTCTACAATTACACATCAAGGGACCACCCCACTTCCTACACTTTAATTTCCAGACATTCCTGTCTCTGTAGATTCTAAATCAACTCTGACAAAACAACATCAAAACTTCAAGCAGGATTTAGGGCTCTGCCTTTGAGGCGAGTGCCATGACAGGAAGAAGGCCCTGGCCTGGGAGGTTCAGAAGACCGGGGTCTTCGTCCCAGCTCTGCCATCAGCGTACGTGACACTCCGGGCAGGTCCCTTCCCCTCTCTCAGTGATGTCATCGTAAAGTAAGAGGGTTGGAGGAGAATCCTGAGATTCCTTTCAGCTCTGACAAAACCATTACTATCATTGAACACACAGGAGCACCGATTACCTCTAGGGAACACACTTTCCATTCAAACCAGAATTTGATTCAAACATGAAAAGTAGGCAATGCAAACAACCAAGGAACCTATCAAAACCTTTCTTATTTGTGTAATTCCCCACACTAGCCAACCACTTCCACTGAAAATGATGACATAGATGGAGGGAAAGATTAGGCAACCCAAAGTTCCTTTTCCTTCCAATCCTCTTTATTCGTCAGTAACCTGAACATTGAGAGCATTGGTAGAATGTGCACAAAAAAGCGAAATAAAAACAGTTGCGTTAGTTTTGTGCAGCTTCTGCACCATTCTGGCAAGAACAAAATGCACATGTACATGCAAGCTACGAAATACGAATTGCATAATTTCGGTGACTCCACATCAAATGCTCTAGTGTTTACATTAAAGTTGACATCACACAATACAAAGATGAAGCACAGTAAAATTTAAAATGTTTAATTTCTCAGAGGGAGTACAGGTGACTTGAGGCCAGGAGCCAGCTTTCAGCAGGGTTGTGGGCTGGGCTGCGTGGAGGGGCATTTGTCCCCAGTGCTGGGAGAGGCGATGAGACGCTATATATACACGGCCTTAACAATACGGTAATGAGCGATTACTTCCCCAGCTGGGGCGCGGTGAGCACAGCTGTACTGGAAAAATGCAGACCCCCCCCCCCCGGGGTACTAAGCCTTTCGTCGCCTATGATCCGATGTTTACCAGGGGTCTAATCAGGCCTGTGTCTGCCTCCTTCCTGAATAGGCCAGAGACTCTGTCTAAACAGCATTCCTACAGCAGCTCCCCACTCCAGGTGGCCAGACGGGAGTTCCAGACTAGTGTCGTCTCCAGGGACATTGACACGGCAGCCAAGTCTATGGGTGCTGGAGCAGCCACAGTTGGCGTGGCTGGTTCAGGGGCTGGCATTGGAACAGTGTTTGGCAGCTGGATCATTGGCTATGCCAGGAACCCGTCTCTCAAGCAGGAGCTCTTCTCCTTTGCCACTCTGGGCTTTGCCCTGTCTGAGGCCATGGGGCTCTTCTGTTTGACGGTCACCTTCCTCATCCTCTTCACCATGTGAGGCTCCATGGGGGGGTCAGCTACCCGTCCCTGCTGCTGCAACTCCATCATGCCATTCCTGGTGCTGGGGTGTGCTAAGCTTTACCATTAAATGCAAGAACCAAGTTTCTCTAACAAAAAAAGTCGAAATTCTCTTTACTTAGTATAATATTCAATATCAAACAAATACACCATGACAAGAGAGAGATCATGTGAGAAAGGAAAACTTGTTATATTTTAGTACCATTAATGATATTTTTATCCTGCTTTTTTTTTTTTAACAAAAGTTCCCATATTTTCATTTTGCACTGAGCCCCGCAAATTATGTAGGCAGTCCTGACTGCTGCAGGCTACAAAATACTACTCTTAGCAGCTTCACTTTCTGCATGAGCAGAAAGATCTGTCTCGAAGCTAAAAGTTATGGGCCGGGCACGGTGGCTCACTCCTGTAATCCTAGCACTCTGGGAGGCCGAGGCGGGAGGATCGTTTGAGCTCAGGAGTTCAAGACCAGCCTGAGCAAGAGCGAGACCTGTCTCTACTAAAAATACAAATAAATTAGCTGGACAACTAAAATCTATATAGAAAAAATTAGCCGGGCATGGTGGTGTGCACCTATAGTCCCAGCTACTGGGGAGGCTGGGGCAGAAGGATCGCTTTAGCCCAGGACTTAGAGGCTGCAGTGAACTATGATGATGCCTTGGCACTGTAGCCCAGGCAAGACAATGAGAGAAGGAAGGAAGGAAGGAAGGAAGGAAGGAAGGCAGGAAGGAAGGAAGGAAAGAACGTAAAACTTTTAAGAAAAAAATGAAATGAGGAGTGTTTTGAATCACAAATAAGTTGCTCATAACTTGACCTCAAGAAAAATAAGAATTTCGTAAGAATGTCTTTTAAATCCAGGTATGAACAGAAGAACATACCGGGTCACCCTGGGGAGCGCTGCCTCACCTACAGTTAATTGGTATCCAGAATCCAGCCACTTAAAAAACAAAAAAAAAATTGAAGTACATGTCACAGCTGTTTGAGGAGACACTGGCCCGCAGGCAGAGCCCGCAAGTGGGACGCACGCACCGACCCCGCCACCTGAGCGCGCCAAGCCTTTGCCAGGTGACTTGCTGTGACTCGTCGACCTCACGCGCTCGCACGTGGCGTTTTATGAGGGTTTGCACGCAGGAAACTGAGCGGTAGGACCACACTTTCATAACGGCGCGTTTTACTTGCTTTTCCTCGCGGAAAACAGGGAACTATACCTTCACCGCGCACCTGTTTCGCACTGGCGCCCCGCGGCTCCTGCAACGAGGCAGGGCGCGCCTGCAGGTGACGGTCCCGCGCCTGAGGGGACGCGGCGGCTCCGTCCCGAGTTCGCGGAGGGGCCCGGGAGGCATCACCCCCACGCAGCGCCAGCAACGTCTTCCTGCAAACGAGTCGGTGCGAAAGACCCCGGGCGCCGGCGACCACCCGGCAGCGTCACGGGCTTGCAGACCCAGCCGTCCGGCCTCGCGGCTGTGAGGGGCAGGGGGCGGGGCGAGGGTGTGGCTGGGGGGCGGGGCAACGAGTCGGGCCACGCCCACCGACGCTCCGGGCCGCGCCCCTCCTCCGCCGGCCTCGTTGCGCCTGCGCCCGGAAGCGCGGGGCAGGCTGGGAAGTGGCGTTATGGCGGTCGCTGGTTAGCTGCGTTACTCGTAGCGCTGCCTGGACATGTGGGGTGGCTCCTGGGTGCCGCCTTGGCCGCTTCACCTCTTCCGGCTCTCTGATCCTCCTGGCATTCCCGGCCACCGCCCTGGGCACTCCTGCGGTCCCCTCCGCTTGCCTGGGTCGGATCCCGGCGACCAGCCGGAGGTCTCCCTCCCCTACGCGTTCTGCTGACCGTACTCCTTTTTCTCCACGCCGGGGACGCCTCCTCTCCTACTGTCTGTCCTATTGTGTGGAATGGAATATCACTCAATAAAGAAAAAGAACGAATTACTGCCAATGTGAGCACATGGATAAAAAAAATCACAAATATGATATTGACCAAAAATATGGCAGCCGCGAAAAATTACATCCATATGATTCTGTTTGTAGGAAGTTCAGGTTAAACAGGCAAAAATAGCCCATGGTAATAAAGATTACAGTGATCGTTCCTGTGGGTGGACAGGGGGATGTTGACTGGTAAGGAGCACAAAGCAGCCTCGTGGGGTACCAGAAAATGGTCTGTATCTTGATCTGCATGGTAGCTAAGCAGACACATGCACAACAAAAACTCACTCTACACTGCGCTCTACACATACCATTTATGTACTTTATGTAAGTTATATAATACAGAAGGAAACTAAAATAGTCTGTTTCTGAACATAATTATTCAATTTTAATGCTATATATGCTTATTTCTGGGCCAAAGCTATATTCTTTTGATCACTATAACTTTATAGTAGATTTGATGTCTACAAAATAAGTCCACCCTCTTCATCCAAAATTTTCTTGCACCTGTATGCTGCCAGGAGAACTTCAGGATCAACTTTGCAAATTACTTTGGTATTTTTATCGGGATTCTGCTATGTTTTTAGTCTATTTGGAGAGCACTTTTATCGCAATGGTATTGATTCTTCCCATTCAATTAACATGGTTCAGTCAAGTTTTAAGGTATTCTTCATGTAGGGCATGAACATTTTTTGCTAAATTATGTATATTAAGTATATTATGGTTTCTGTTGTTATTATAAAAGAAATATCCAATTACATTCTCTAATCATTGCTGGTATAGAAAAAGATTTTTATTTTTGTGATATCTGGCCACCTTGGTGAACTCCTTCATTCATTTCAGTTGTTTTTCATTTGATTCACTAAATTTTTAGATTAGGAATGAAGTGTTAAAACATTTTACCCTTTGCATAAGAATCTGACTTTTAGTTATTTTTCCTGTTTCCCTAAGGAAACAGATGACAATGGTATGTGTCAACTATGTTACTAATCAACATTGCTTATAATAAAAGTGACCCCTGGTTGGTACATTTTATCTGGACTGAAAATCACCATAGCTCTGGGTTCCTTCTCCAATCTGCAGGTCCCTTGTGGGGACCCTGGAAGCCATGCCTACGGAGTTGTTACCAGAGATATTGGCTGCTAGCGGCCATGAAACTTTTAAATCAGAGCACCTGCTCCACGTAGGTCTTGCCTTCTTGTGCCCGAGCCATCTGCTGAGTGAACCGCTACAAACCTTTTCACTGCCTCGCTGGCATGGGCGGTTCCTGTCCTGTGCCCTTCTGAATAGGCGGGTTGAATCAATGCTTAGTTGAATGTAAGAAGAGCCTCCATGGGCACTGCAGAGTGGTGGCGCTAGAAAACTAGACCTTCAGACCCTTCATTCAATTTGGCCAACAGACATGAGATAAAAAGAGTGGAGAAGCAAATGCTGACAAGCCACTGAATGCCTGGACGGGAGAGTCCATTTACTCACCCTCTGATGTGGAACACTCTGCGGCACATGGTGGGATGAATCAGCCCCTGTAGAGTAGGGAGGACAGATGCGGGTTGGAGGGAAACTGAATTCATGCTGAGAGGAGAAACTGCTCACCATCCATGAAAGGAACGTGGCCAGAAAACCCCACTGCAGCTGGGCTGCAGGGACTAATTAGCTCCTGGCTGCGGGGTGGGTGTTAGAGAGGTCTGGCGAAGTGAAGAGAATGCACCGCACACCCCATGCTTACCAGGGGACTGCGATCTGATAAAACAGGTGGGGCTGCCCATTGACTCCAGCTCGATTCCAGCTCTGCACAGAGACATGTTTGGCAAAGCACCCAAGAGAGCAGAGGGCAAAAGCAGACAGGCAAGGCTGCAATGGCAACAGTTTAATAGGACTTGTGATCACCGGAAAAAGGTTAAAGAAAGCTCTCCATGTGTGTAGCAAGGGGTAACCTAAACAGCATCCCCAACTCTACAAAAGCGATCAGCTGAGCACTCAATTTAACGCTGCCCTGGAGTCGGACCGGTGTCCTCTGCTGCCATCTAGTGAAAAATAACGGATATGCAGATATTTTCCAGAGTGACAAATTTTTTTTTTTCCTTCTGTTTTTACTTACCACTGTACTTAAGAGGACAGATGAGATTTTTAAAGCAGTAATAATTGGTTATTTTAAAGGTCTAAGCCCTACGTTAAGATTGTGTAAAACCCTTCATTTACATATGGCACATAGAAAAAAATACATGTTTTCTAAAATGGTTAAAAAACTTTCTCTCGGCCGGGCGTGGTGGCTCACTTCTGTAATCCTAGCACTCTGGGAGGCAGAGGCAACAAAGTGAGCCTCTATCTCTACAAAAAAAATACAAAAATTAGCCAGGCATGGTGGAGTGTGCCTGTAGTCCCAGCTACTCTGGGAGGCTGAGGCAGGAGGATCACTTGAGCCCAGGGGTTTGAGGTTGCTGTGAGCTAGGCTGACCTCACAGCACTCTAGCCCCAAGCAAGAGAGTGAGACTCTGTCTCAAAACAAACAAAAAGACTCCACAATGATTTGCCAATTGTTAACATTTTGCCACCTTTGCTTTATTTTATTTTTATTTTTTCATATACATTTTTGTTATTATTTCAGAGTTAGTTGCAGCCATCCTTTTACCCTTAAGTACTTTATTATGTATTTCCTAAAAACAAGAAAGACACCCTGTTACGTGTTCACAGTATAATTGTCAACTTGAGAATTAACATTAAAACAATGCTATTACCTAATTAACAGACCTGTTAAATTTCACCAATTGCCTCCTCCTTTTTTTTTGGCATCATCACAGCTCACTGCAGCCTCCAACTTCTGGGCTCAAGGGATCCTCCTGCCTCAGCCTCCCTAGTAGCTGGGACCACTGCAGGTACATGCTACAGGCATGTGCCATCATGCCCGGCTAATTATTTTTTCTATTTTTGGTAGAGACGGGGCCTCGCTCTTGCTCAGGCTGGTCTCAAATTCCTGACCTCAAGCAGTCCTCCCACCTCAGCCTCTCAAAGTGCTAAGATTACGGGCGTGAGCCACCACGCCTGGCCCCAATCCTGTTCTTGATAGAATTTTTTTTTCCTAATCCCAAATCCAATCTTTTAGTCATCTCATTGCCCTTAGCTGTCATATACCTCTTTAGTCTTCTTCAATCTGGAATCGTTCTCTAATCTTTTTTTTTTCTTTTTCTTTCATGACGTAGGCATTTTGAAACGTACAGGCCTATTGCTTTAGTAGAATGTCCTTGGGTTTGGCTTTGTCTGATGTTTCCTCACGGAAAGAATCAGGTTTGGCGTTCCACACTTTAGGGAACTCCACGCTGGCTGTCCTCCAACCTTGCTCTCAAATCTACAGCCAGAGAGGCAAAGCCATTGGAGCCTGCCCTCTTCTAAACCAGAGGTCGGCAAACTTTTTCTTTAAAGGGCAAGATAGTAAATGTCTTAGGTTGTGCAGGCCATATGGCCGCTGTCACAACTACTCAACTCTGCCATTGTAGCATGAAAGCAGCCATAGATAATACATAAGTAAATAAGCACGGCTATTTTCCAATAAAATCCATTTATAAAGACAGGTAGAGGGCCCAGATGTCGCCGATGAGCCATAGTTTGCTGACCCCTATTCTAATCCATGACCCTACCACCAAAACCCCCAGAATTCCATGCCCAACAGGTGCTAGCCCCTTGCCAGAGGGGGTCCGTGTGCCCTCTCTTCCCTGCATTCCTTGGTCCCTTGTCCTGAGGTGCACCATATGGCTGCTGGCGTGTGTGTTTCCTTAGGCTCAAGTGTGACCGAGCGGTGGCTATTTTGAGGACAGATTGGGACAAACAAGCTGGGGTGTCTGTGAGTGTGCAGGTGGAGCCCCGGTGGATAGGAAAGCATTGAGGGTGGGAAGAAAAGGGAGACCAGGCTGTAGGCTGAGGCTGGCTCACCCCACTTCATCATGCCACTAGTGTGGCACTCCAAGGAGTCCGAGAATTTGACATTGGAACCCAGCCTTCCAGGTCGGTTTGAAGCTACAGTTTATCCTAAGATGGAGACCATAGCATATTTTCATTTAACAGTTTATTGCTTGAGCTGTAATTTCTAAACATTTAGACATATACTATGCAGTCTCCACTTGCCCTTTGCCCGGCCCGTCATGCAAAGGGCAGCCTGGGTAAAAGCACAAACACTTTTCAAAACAGCCTCAGCGAGGCTGCCCTTGCTCCCACAGACGCTCACCTGGAAGGGGAATCTGCAAGCTGCCTCTGATCGCCACATGGCCCCAGGGATAGTCAGGAGCAATTCGTGACAGTGCCTCCCAGCTTCCGCTTGCCTGCAGCCACTCAGCCTGGCCCCAGGCCCCATACTTAGTACTCAGCTTCTCAGCAACAGAGAAAACCCCAAACTGCTCAGTTGGGGGACACTTTGGAATTCCAGCTAACTAAATAACAGCAATGTGGTACCCAGATCTTGTAAGCAGTCGACTGTATCCAGAAAGATGAACAATTCTTTAAAATGTTATCCCATAAAGTACCTCATAGTTTTTAAAGGCAGGTGATGGATATTGCTCTGAGTGTCTCTTCCAATAATATACTTGTGATAAGGCATCCTATAATTTTAAGAATCACTGTTACGTAATTTACATAATTGCTATAATATAGTAACTATTATATAACTGACTGTTCTTTTAGTTATTTTGCTTAATTTTTTTTACTTTTGTCCTAAAATTGTTTTCTATAAATGTAAACCCCAAAAGTTATTCCATTATAATTTGTTTCTTTTTTTAATACTTCGAATCTCTAGAAAAAGGCAATTTCTGTGAAAGTGTTTTTACAATAATATATTGACTGGTTACCCTATCATTTTGTTTGCATTAATTATGCCTATTACTTGGCATAATTTACTTATTTATATCTTCAATGTCACAGTTCACCATCCGAACACGTAAGGAGTCAAGACATGAAGCAGGACAAAACAGGAATTTTGCAAACAAAGAGGAGACCCAAATCAGTCATTGAGTACATTGTTTTCTCTTCTGCCCGGGTGCTGTGATAGAGAAAGAGCTCATGTTTGGGCTTAAAGACCTGGGTACAAGTCTTGGCTCAGCCACTGATGACTTGAGGTCAAGACTTTCACCTTCCCTGGCCCTTGGTGTCCTCATTGTAAAGACAGGCAGAGAGTGATACTGGTTCTCATACAACATAGGCAGTACGAAGATCAAGTAATAAAATGTTTATAAGAGAACTTTACTAACAGTGACAATGTGCTAATTGTTATCTCATGACATGCAAATTCTTTTCATTGGATCATGATTCCTAATGCTGTCATGACATTGCTTTCCTTTGACAGATTGTGATGGTCGATGTACGGGCCCACCTTAACACGCATGTGGCCTGGACCTCGGGCCCGCATGAAGCACGTGAAGATAACTCCGGAATAGAAAAGAACTTGGGAATATCTCTAAGTACTTTATCTGTGATAAGTCTGTATTTATCATAGCTGGAAATTAATAATGTCTAAAATAGATGAATCCAGAACTGGTGATGTAAGCATGTTGTTTAGAGGCAGCAATAACCACTGGTAGAAACTCAAAGAGTTAAACACGGCTGCCTCCCTACGACCTCGGCCGGGGAGAGGCAGGCTGGGAGCGATCGCTGTGCGTCATGAGCCCTTCCGCCTGATTTGATTGTTTAACCCTAGGCGTTTATTAGCGATACTTTGATTTAAAAAAAAAAAAATTTTTTTTTCAGAGAAAATGACTGGAAGGTTTTTTCTTGTGTAGCAGTGTTTCATTCTGGAATCTTCCAATTAAGCTTTTGGCTAAACACATAAATATGATAATGACAATTATTCAGGAATCGAAAGGTTTGTAAAAACATTGTGCCATTAGAGTAATCAAGCTCAGCGCCAACACATCTTGGCTTTTCAGGATAATGAGACCACACTGGAAGCCCAGATGGGGTGAATGAGAAAGCCATGGGTGTCTGCCACATAGGAACAAGAAAACATCACACAAAGCTACTCAGCTGGCAATTGAAATTTGCATGTTAACTTAATCCACAAGAAATGAACAAAAATGCTTGGAATTGGGGCAAAACGTTTCACTTTAAAAGCCAAACACAGAACATAGGTGCAGTAATTAATGTCCTATACAGCTCAATTTAAGCCCTCATGTGTTAAAATAGAATCTTTAAAGCTAGAGGTGGTTCCTTCTACATCTCTTTTTTAAAAGTTCACCTCCTACTGTGAGAACAATACAAAAAAATCATTTAATCTCTTAATTCTTCTGGCAAAGATGTATTGCATCTCTACTCTGCGAGAAAGGCCCTGAGTTGGCGCTAAGAACGCAGTGGTGGAAAGACACAGTCCCTGCTCTCGGCACAATTTAAAGCCTCGTGAGAGAGTATGACAAGCAATTAGGCAATGCCACCACAACGTGCAGTAAGAGAGTTAGTACGTGACTACATCAGTGCAACAACAGAGTTAGTACAGGTTGGATAGCAACTGTCCAGACAGCAGGTCTCAGGGCAGCAGTGGGAAGTTTCCTGAACGGAAGTGATATCTAGACTGCGAGCTACAAGGGGAAGTCTTGAGGCGGAGACCCCGAGAGAAGTTTAATGTGGCTTGTGGAATGGAGGACGAAGGCTGAGGAGGGGACGGGGTGGAGAAAACAGGGGACAGACAAGAGGTGAAGCCAGAGAGTTAAGCAGGGGCCAATGCACACAACATTTTGTAAAAAACACACCCCAGATTATTCCAAGAGCATAGAGCAATGAGAAGCCATTGAAGGATTGGGGGTAGGGGGAGAGTTGCAATGAACTGAAGGTTTATGTTCCTCCGAAATTCGTATGTTGAAACCTTAACCCCCAAGGGGATGGTATTAGGAGGTGGGGTCTTTGGAAGGTAAGTAGGCCATGAGGGGGGAGCCCTCCTGGATGGTATTAGTGCCTTTGTAAAAGAAATCCCAAAGAGAGTCCTTGTCTCTTTCTCCGTGTGAGGTTTTAGCAAAAAAAACCCAGCCACCTGTGAACCAGGAAGCAGGCCCTTGCCAGACACCGAATCTGCCAGAGCCTTGATCTCGGACTTCCCAGCCTCCAGAATCCTGAGAAATAAATTTCTGTTGTTTATAAACCACCAGCTTATGGTATTTTGTTATAGAAGACCAAGTGGACTAAGACGGGGGCGGAGTCTTGAGGAACAAGTTTGGCATCATCAGATTTGCATTGTAGAAAGATTTTTCCTAAGAAAAATTCACTATAGATTAGTTTCCATTAATTTGCTTACTTTCCAATCACACACACATCTTACACATTTCTATTGTTTGCTGCTAAGGTAGTGGGACAAATATTTGAGTATGTTAAGAATAATAAAACTAAATTTAGAGTTCTATTAAATTTACAAAGCACTTAATCATATGAACTTTTACTGCATATACTTAGGAGGCAGATGGTATAGACAGAGATTTGGACCTGGTTTCACTGCTCTTCTGCCCTGTGTCCATGAAAGACACTAATAATTAATCATGGGCACAAGATTCTGAGGTCTCAGACACAATCTCAGAATCCTTCTCAACACAAATCTCCAGGCAAGTAGTGCCATCTACTTGAGTCGCAACTTGATAAAAAACTATATTTGCCATCCTAGAATGGTGTAAAGCACATACATTGTGGAATTATACAGACTTGACTGAAATCCATGACTTCTACCTTAATCTTGGACCTAAGTTACTTGACTTCCCTAAGCCTCAGTTTTCTCATTTTAAAATTAGGAATAAAAATATATAACACAGAGGACTAACCTTAACGAAATTAAAAGGCAGGAAACTATATAACAGTATCATCTGTGCCTTCAACCACATAAATTCAATGATCATGCTCTGAAACGAGAGAGGGAGAAAGAGAGTAAGAGAGAGAAATCAGTAACAATTCCACTCCACGTGCATGCACCCTAGAGCAAATATGAGATGGGAGACACCTTCCATAGCTCCACTTATTAGTGTCCGTTTCAGTGTGTCTCTCACAGAATGAGAATCTCACTATGAGAGTGGTCCTGTTGTTTGAAGGGACGTATTTTCCCAAAAACGTGGCCCCTAAATGCAAGCCAACAGCATCATATATTGCTTAAATGAAGGACCAGCAGTCTATCCTGACTCTAGAGAAAAAACTGGCTATGAGGGCCTCCTTAAAGATATAATGGATAGATCTCTAACAGATGCAAATATGGCCAAAAATGTCTTTCAGGAGACCAGACAGAACAAGGAGATGATGGGATGAGGAAGAGGAGACCAGACCAGAAGAGGAGACAAGACCAGACGAGGAAGAGGAGACCAGACCAGAAGAGGAGCTGAGACCAGATGAGGAAGAGGAGGCCAGACTGGAGGAGGAGACCAGACCGGAAGAGGAGACGAGACCGATGAGAAAGAGACGAGACGGGAAGAGGAGACACGACCGCACGAGGAGATCAGACCAATGAGAAAGACAGGAGACCGGAAGAGGAGACAAGACCGGAAGAGGAGACCAGATCGGAAGAGGAGACAAGACCGGAAGAGGAGACCAGACCAATGAGAAAGAGAGGAGACTGGGAGAGGAGATGAAACAGGAAGAGGAGACCAGACCAGAGTAGGAAGAGAACGCTAAGTTCTTAATATGCAATACCTCATTCAGACCTCATGAACCAGCCTATAAAATAGGTATTGTTCTTTTCCTTGCTTAGAAATGAGGAAACTAAGGCTTAGAGATGTCATATAATCTGCCCAAGGGAACACCTTAACTCATGAAACTGAAAATCAAAACCAGGCCTGAGGCCGGGTACAGTGGCTCACGCCTGTAATCCTAGCACTCTGGGAGGCTGAGGTGGGAAGATCATTTGAGCTCAGTAGTTCGGGACCAGCCTGAGCAAGAGTGACACCCCATCTCTACTAAAAAAATAGAAAGAAATTAGCTGGACAACTAAAATATATATATATGTGCATATATATATATATAATTAGCCAGGCATGGTAGCGCATGCCTGTAGCCCCAGCTACTCGGGAGGCTGAGGCAGGAGGATCGCTTGAGCCCAGGAGTTTGAGGTTGCTGTGAGCTAGGCTGACGCCACTGCACTCTAGCCCGGGCAACAGACTCTGTCTCAAAAAAAAAAAAGTTTATGCCTATACATGTCACAGCTTAGATCAGACAGACAAATTCCTTGGAAAACATGACTTAATGAAACTGATATAAGTAGCAATAGAAAATCTCAAAAGTTCTACTCTAAGGATGTAAAGTTTTGTAAAGGAGAAATCCATTACTCCGGGGATCAAGTGCACTAACCCTTGCTAAACTGAAACGCAATCTCAGGATTAAGGTACTATTGGCCGTGCCTAATTTTTACATGCTCTCAGAAAGAATTCGCCGTGCTGCTGCAAGGAGTGCAGTTAGCCAACAGCTTCCAGCTGTTAATGTCTTTAGGATCCACTTCAGCTTTGAATCCCAGTCCATGCTCTTCCTGGGCAGCCCCAGCCAATGGGGGGACACAGCAGGAATACTGGGGCCTAACCACTTCTGCCCCATGCAGGACCCTTCTAAAGAGCAATTCTTGCTCCAGGGCTCCCTGTTGGGTTGGCCAAGACATCGTTAGATCTGCCATACAGTCTGGGGCTCTCCCTACTCAATCCTGCTTCTTCTCCCTTTTACCTTCCACAAAGGCATGTGAATATGTATATACAAGTTTTTTTGGTAACATGTTTCCAATTCACCTAGGAATGGAATAGTTGACACATATGGAAACTTGAAGTTCAACTTTTTGAGGAACTGTCAAACTGTTTCCCACAGCAGCTACTCTATTTTACATTTCTACCAGCAGTTGTATAAGGGTTCCAATTTCTCCACATCCTCACCAACACTTGTTTGTTATTGCTCATCTTTTTGATTATAGTCAAAAGTAGGTTTGAAACAGAGGTTTTTATTTGCATTTCCCTAATTGTGGAGGCTGGCACAATGGCTCAACATCTGTAATTCCAGCACTTTGGGAGGCAGAGATGTGAGGCCAGAAGTTCAAGGCCAGCCTGGGCAACATAGCAAGACCCCAACTCTACAAAAAATTTAAAAATTAGCTGGGCATGGTGGTGTGTGCCTGTAGTTAGCTACTCAGGAAAATGAGGCAGGAGGATTGCTTGGGCCCAGGAGTCCAAGGCTGTAGTTAGCCACCTCCTAGTACCATCACCTTGGGGGTTAGGATTTCAATATATGAATTTGGGGGGCGGGGGACACAAGTATTAGCCATTTGTATATCTTCTTTGGAGAAATGTCGCTTCTGATCTTTTACCCATTTTTTTTTAAGAGAGCGAGTCTTGCTCTGTCATCCAGACTGGACTGCAGTGGCACAATCATAGCTCACAGGAGCCTTGAACTCCTGGGCTCAAGTGATCCTTCCACCTCAGCCTCCTGAGTAGCTGGGATTACAGGCATGAGCGCCCATGCCTGGTGCTTTTACCCATTGTTAAATTGTGCAATTTGTGTTTTTATTGTTGAGTTGGAAGAGTTCCTTCCTATATTCTGGATATATGCCCTTTATTAGATCTATGATTTGAAAATTCTTTCTCCCATTCTGTGGATTGTCTCTTACTTTCTTGATATTGACCTTTGAAGCACAAATGTTTTTGATTGTTATGAAGTCTAATTTATCTAATTTTGGTGGGTAGTTTGAGCTTTTGGTGTCATGTCTAATAAACCATTGCTTAATCCAGGTCACAAAGATTTGCCCAATGTTTTCTTCCAGGAGTCTTACAGTGTTAGCTCTTACATTTAGGCCTTTGATGTCTTTTGAGCTAATTTTTGTCTGTGGTATGGGGATGACTTTGCATCTTGTCTGCAAATGGAGATGTGATAGAGAGCGTTTCAGATCAGACAGGAGATGAAGAGATGATTACAGGAGGGAGAGTGAGACATACTTTCTCTGAAGTAAGCGATTCACTGTGGTCAGAGCCTAACATGTGCAGAGAGTATGTTGGGAGTTACAGTTCACAGCAGTGGCCACACTAAAGGGTGGTGGCAGGTAGGCACCTTGTTTCTCTCGTTTTCTCCATCAGCCACCTCCCAGCCTCACACAGCAAAAATAAATATAAGTAGAAAACAGTGTACTGTCTAGAACAGCTTTGAACAAGTCTCCAATCCTCCCAGTCTCCTCTCCCAAAATATTGTCACCCCTGAGCCTTCCAATGTAGAAATTCTAGAGCTTGTATTGCTGAAAAGTTTCAATGGGGAGGAATTATTCTTTCTGTAGGCTACTGGAAGCTCTTGAGCAGGGAAGCAACATGGGTTTTGGATTTCAGGAAGCCTGCTGTAGTAACGACACGTGTCACAGTTCTCAACCTTGTTTGTAGCACATAAATTGGATATTCATATGCGTAATACACTATGGGCTACCACACCAATCAACTGCATTATGCATAGTTCCTGATGTTCTAGGGTGCAGAAAACCATGATTTGCAAAACGAAAAGTTGAATCAACAAGATTGGTGACTGACTGGGTATAGCTAGATAAGGACTCCTGGTTTTAGGATTGGACACCTAAGTGAGTCCTAAGGCCAATGATGGGTATAGAGAGTATGGATAAAGGGCAGTTTATTGGGGGTGGGGGGAGGAGAGAAATAGATGCAGGTGATTTTGCACATTGAGTTGGAAGCGCCTGTGGGACACCCAAGCAATGGCATCTACTAGGTAGTTTGCATGGCCCTGGAAG
Source organism: Lepilemur ruficaudatus (assembly GCA_963574885.1). NCBI lineage: Eukaryota > Metazoa > Chordata > Mammalia > Primates > Lepilemuridae > Lepilemur > Lepilemur ruficaudatus. Next base: position 28,266 of record CAUYRT010036145.1, read on the forward strand.
TCAGGAGACCTGGAATGGATATGTAAATTTGGGAACTGCCAGTTGGCAGATGGAAAAGGATGAGCTCACTCAGGAATCATGAGAAGGTAAGGTAGGTCTCAGGACTGGAATGAGGAGGGAAAAACAGGAATAAGAATTCAACCTCCTGGCATGGACCTTCTACTGAACCAAGGATTTCATGGCCTTTTCCTGAAGCCACTGTGCACCCACCCCATCACAGCTCTTGTTTTCTCTCCTGCTTCCCCCTCTCTGTGACGCCAAGCTTCTCGCCATTTGTTCCCTGCCTGTGCTCTGCCTTCATCCAGCTGTTCATTCGTGCAGCAAATATTTACTGAGCAGTTTCCTTTTACCCGGTGCTATACTAGGTGCTGACGATACAGCAGTGACTAAAACAATGTCCCTGCCTCAAAATATTTACATTCTAGTGAAGGAGACAGACACACAAATAATTAAAAAGACATGTGGGAGAGATAAATGCAATGAAGAAAAAGTAAGCTGAGTAAGGGGAGATGGAGTGATCTTAAACAGGGCAGTCAGGGAAGTCATCTCTGGAGGTGACATTTGAGCAGAGACTGGAATGAAGTGCTGAAGTTCTGGGTGAAGAAGGGGTGACTGCAACAGGATGGGAGAAGGGAGATAACAAAGCTAAATTATGTATGTCCTTATAAGCCAAACAAAGGAGTCTGGTTTTCACCCTGTGTGACCCATGGGATCAGTCGGGAGAGGAGTAGTGGGTAGAGGAAGGACAGGATCTGAGTTACAATTGATTTTAACAAGATCGTTCTGGCTGCTGTGTTGAGAATAAAGTACTGGGGCAAAGGCAGCTGTAGACGGAAATTTCATGAGGCTACTGCAATAATCCTGGCCAGAATAACTGCGGCTTGTTGTACGGCTGTCGGGATAGAGATGCTGAGATACGAAGTGGTCAGATTCAGGCTGTATTCTGCAGGTGGAATGGACAGGATTTGCAACTGGAACAGATGTGGAGGTGAGAGAGAAGTTAAAAGATGATTCCAAGGCTTTTGGTCGGAGCAGCTGACTAAATGGTACCAGTTAACTCAATGGGGAAGGAGCAGGTTTAGAGGGGCAAAGGAGAGGATGGCTTTGGACACCCAGTGTTTGATACGTCACTGAGACATCCAGCAGGGGAGGTTGAAGAGGCTATTGCTTGTATGAAACTGGAGTTCACAGACCTGATCAAAGGTACAAACACCTGGGATTGGTCAGGGTGCAGTGGCATTGAAAGCCATGGGCCTGCATGACACCATCTGAAAGAGCTGGACAGTGCAGGACTAAAAATTGCGTCCCTCTGAGAAGAGGCTCCAGGAGTAGCCTGAAGGGAAACTCCTTGGGCGATGGCTGCTGTCACAGGGCCTGGAGAGCTCCAGGAGTGCGCAGTTGCCTCAAAAAGGAAAGGACAGCGCCTTAAAGGGATGACCAGCAGCCCGCCAGAAGCTTGGAGGCGGGAGGACAACTTTCCAGGTGGAGGGACCCCCGGTTGCAAAAGACACAGGTTCCCGACCAGGTATGACGCGCCTGGAAACGCAGGCTGCAGCCGGAGTCGGAGCAAGGCTACGCGCGTCTCCACTCCTGCCCTCCGTGCGCGGGCACCGCAGGACACGTCTCCTCCCCTGCCCCCCGAAACTCCGCTCGGGGCGGGGGGGGGGAGCCTCCGCAGGACCGCGGCCGACCAGGCCCCCCGAAGCGCGGCCGGGACTAACAGAAACCGCCAAGGAGCCGCCGCCGCCGCCGCCGCCGCCCGCGGCCGGCCAAGCCTCGCGAGAGCGCGGCCTCGCCCTCCCGGCATGCCCCGCGCCGCCGCCGCCGCTGCCACCGCCGCCGCCGCCGCGCCGCGGCTTGAGGGCGGGAGGCGGGGGGAGGGTAGCGGAGGCGGCGCCGCCGCCATGTTAAGTCTGAAGCGGCTGCTGTAGGCGCGGACGGAGCGAGCGGGCGTGCGGCGCGGCGACAGCGGCGCGGGATCTGCGTCTCTGCGAGCGGCCCGGAGCGGCGGCGGCGGCGGCGGCGCCATGAGCGGGGGCACCCCTTACATCGGCAGCAAGATCAGCCTCATCTCCAAGGCGGAGATCCGCTACGAGGGCATCCTCTACACCATCGACACCGAGAACTCCACCGTCGCCCTCGCCAAAGGTGCGCCGCGGCGGCGGGGGTGCGGGGGTGCGGGCCGCGCCGCTCCCGCTCCCGCTCGCGGCCCCGCGGCCTCCGCGCTCCCCCCCCTCCGCTCCCCCTCCGTCGCGCTCGGGCAGGCCGCTCCCCTCCGTCTCCGCCCCGGCGTCGCGGGGCCGGGGCCGCGGCCTCCCCGGGGGACTTCCCGGCTGCCGCCCCGGAGGTCTGCGCCCGAAATGGGGGGGAAGCCGCGGGACGGGGTGCGCGGCGGGCGGGGCGGCCCTCGCGTCCGGGGAACACGCAGACGCGTGTCGCGCAACTCGGAAATCGGGCGGTCGCGCCGCCTTACCCCCGAAACAAAGCCGAGCGGTGAGAGCGTTTTCCTGCCTAGCGTGAGTTCAGTGCCGGTCCGTGGCTTCCGTAGCGCCCGTGTTGCTCGCGTGCCTCGTTTCGGCCCGTTGCGATCGATGTTCCGCAGGTGAGCTCTGCAGTACCGGGCTGAAACTTCGGGATCGCCCCTCCGCGCGGACATTCTCGAGATGCCGTCGGCTCCGCGGAGCAGATCGCCTCTCCGCTGGGCTCCTCGGCGGTGTTCACCTGTTAGACCGGAGTCCTCCTCGCAGGCCGTTGTGCAGCCGTCTCTGCGGGGGCGCATTTTAGAAAATGCTCGCTGGCGTCCCCACGACCCCTGTGTCTGGAAACCCAGTGGGCAGGAGGGTTCGGGCTTGACCCCGGACCCTCGTCCGAAAGGCAGATCTGATCTCTCTGGGTGCTCGCAGGCAAGAAAGGGAGCCTGTGTTGAGGATGTTGGGGAGGAAGGTGACCCTCACCCCACGGTATTTGGCGTCGCTCTGGTCTGTGTGCGTTTTGTTTCCGTTCGCACGTGCCTGGCCTTTGCTCTGCCAGGAAACCAGAAAGAAAATGAAACTTCAGCTCCCGATCTTAAAGGAAACATCGCAACACTTTGGAATACTTAGGGTGGGGGGGGAGGGGAAGCAAGCTAACCCAGGTAATCTTCCCAGCACAGCTGGTGGAGAGGTAGGGACCACACATAGCATGGTAGGGAGAGAGGTTCAGGGATAGGAAGAAAATTTTCTAAATCTGTAAAATATTTTAAATCGTTAACTGGTAGAAGTCGTTTCATAGTATCAAACGAGTATTTAATGGGTTTTTTTTGGATGCTCTGGCAGATCCTTTTATCAGCTCTAGTGTTGGGACAGATCTTAACACAGAGAGTCTTTTTATGTTATAGAACTACACGATTCAAGAGAAATAGGAGATGTTCTACAGTGGGATTGTGGTGATGGCTGCACAATTCTGTACATCTGCTACAGATCACTGAATTGTGCACTTTAAAAAATTGCCATCGATATTTAAAAGTAGAATGAAAAACGAGAGAGCACCCCAAAACTTTCCTCTGCCTTGTGAAACATCGTCTTATGACACGTTACCTCATTAAAGCGTCTGTAGGTTAGCACTTCGTCATCTTTTTGGAAATCCACTGTATTTCAGGATGAATGATGGTATTTAGTGGTTATTAAAGACTTGCCCAGTGATGCTTCTTTAATAGCTTGACTTAGTTTTTGCTTGGACTTTGGACTTATTTTAGAATTATTCTTATTTTAGAAGATTGATAAAGTGCTTGGTGAGAGCCACATACAGGTTGAAAACAGTATTTCTCCTTCGAGTGGTTTAAGTTTAAAAAAGCATTGTTTTATCTAATCTCAATTTAAAAGTGTCTTGCCAGCCTGGTGACTTATCTGTGAGTTGGCTACGCTACCTTTACTCTTCATAAAGAAAAAAGTCCATGCATCTTTAAAATTTCTAAAGTATTTAGTCTTTTGTTTGTTTGTTTTTGAGACAGAGTCTCACTCTGTCGCCTGGGCTAGAGTGCCGTGGCGTCAGCCTAGCTCACAGCAACCTCAAACTCCTGGGCTCAAGCGATCCTTCTGCTTCAGCCTCCCAAGTAGCTGGGACTACAGGCATGCGCCACCATGCCCAGCAACTTTTTATATATATATATATTTTAGTTGTCCAGCTAATTTGTTTCTATTTTTTTAGTAGAGATGGGGCCTTGCTCTTGTTCAGGCTGGTCTCAAAGAACTGAACTCAAAGAATCCTCCCGCCTCGGCCTCCCAGAGTGCTCGGATTATAGGCGTGAGCCACCATATCCTGCCTCTGTTATTCTTTTTAAATCGTGGATTACGAGTTATAATCTCTTTGAAGCCAGCATGGTGGCTTGCCTGTAATCCCAGCTACTTGAGAGGTTGAGGCAAGAGGATCACTTAAGCCTAGGAGTTCAAATCCAGCCGGGGGAACATAACGAGACCCTAGCTCTAAAAAAAGAAAAAAGATTTAAGGGTTAATCTCTTTGAGTAACAGTCTTAGAATTTTCTTTAGAATATTTTTAGTCCCTCTGGGAAGAGTTTTTTCCTTTTTTATAACTACAAATGTTGAAAAGATACGTAAGATAAAAATGAAATATTTTTAAACAAAGATCCTTGTAACTACCACCCAGGGCAAGACATTGCCAGCATCCCAGAAGCTTCCCACCACCTGTATCTTCCCATCACAACTACCTACCATCTTAAGGTGGAAACGTGTTATTCTGACATTTGTAGTTTGACTGTGTAAGTTTATATCCCTAAATATTAGAATTTAGTTTTACCCATTTTTCAACTTCATGCAAATGGAATTATTTCACATGTGTTTTGTTTTTGGCTTTTATTGTTGCATAGTATTCCATCATGAGTATAACACAAGTTTTTCTGGAGTTTCGGATATTTACAGTTGACATTTAGATTGTTTGCATTGTTTGGCTATTTGATGATTTTTGAATATTTGTTTTTTAAGTACACTGATGCATGTTTATATAGTTGTCTGCAGGGTATATGCTTAGAATTTGAATTGCAGGAAGGGGGGGGGATGTTTTTTTATCACAAATGCCAAGTGTTTTCAAGTAGTTGTTCATTTGATAGTTTCTGCTTCAGTTATTTGTCTATGAGTTCTGATAGTTCCATGTCCCTCACCAACAACCATACTTGGTATGATATAATATATTTTAATTCTAGCCAGTCTGGTGCACATGAAGTTTTATGTGGTTTTATCGTTCATTTCCCTGATTGCTAATAAGGTTGAACACCTTTCATATCTTGGCCATTTGGATTTCATCTTTAATGAAGTGCCTTTGAAATATTTTGCCCATTTTCTATCAAAATGCATGTCTTTTTCTAGAGTTCTGTATTCTAAATATGGATCTTTTATTGGATGTATGTATTGCACATATCTTTTTACATTTAATGATTTCTTTTGGTGAAGGAAGTTCTTCATTTTAATGTAAATGTGTTTATCAGTCTTTTATGGCGAGTGGGCCTTTTCTTCCCTTTTTTTTGTTTTTGTTATGGAGATACTTTATCTTTTTAAACCGTTTTTTCTGCTTTTTCACCTTGGTGACTATAACGCACCTGAAGTTGATTCTGTATGCAGTGTAAAGTGTTTAGATCTTTAAATTTAGTAAGGAATTCACTTGGTTTATATGATCCAGATTAAAATTTAGGTTCTTTACTTGGATATTACTTATAATTTTTTTTTAAGGCAAGCATGAAAATGAGGTTTAATGAGGAGAGAAAGATAGGATAATAGGGCAAGAGTAAGATAAGGTTATACAAATGCCACAGATGATGACTGGACCGGTTGTTCCAGCAGAGGGAGAGCAGAAGGGAGGGCACGAAAAGGGCGGATATTACTTATAATTTAAATATATCCTGGAACTATAAACTACTCTTGAAGCTTTTGGCTCATTACATTCGATGTGGCATATAATTGTGGTGCCTATGTGGCCTGGTTTGCCCCAGTGGAAAGTCCTTGTTTGTGCCTGTTCTGGCATAATTATTAAAAACATCCCTTTTCTCTCTTGAAAATGTTCCCAGTTTGAATAATATATCTTATGGTCACACTGTATAATCAAAAGTAATCTCAGAGGTACTGCTGAGTGAGTGATGCCCTTTATTTTCTGCTAGAGATTTCACAGACTAGCTCTAGATTTATAAAGTGAAACTGAGGTACGTTTGATGGAATTTGATCCTCAGAACCTAAGTAAATTTAAAGTTTTAAAAGCAACCTAGAAAGAATTTGATGTTAATCTTTTAAGTGTTAATATGTTTACAGATAATCTGGGTTGCAGTTTGTTTTTGCGATTTGCTACAATTTGTAGTCTTTGTCACAGTTCTGAGTGTATTTTCTTCCTAGCGCTGATCATGACCTATACATTTGCATTGTGTGTTTATTGCCTGTGTTCACCTTCCCTCTCACTTCCAGAGTCTGAGCTCCTGGAGTGAAAGAATGTTTATTCATGGCCAGTGGCTCACTCCTATAATCCTGGCACTCTGGGAGACAGAAACTGGAGGATCCCTTGAGGGATCAGGGAGGGATCAGGAGACCAGCCTGAGCAAGAGTGAGACCCCTGTCTCTACTAAAAATAGAAAAATTAGCCAGGCATTGTTAGCCAGGGGTCATAGTGTGTGCCTGTAGTCCCAGCTATTCGGGAGGCTGAGGCAGGAGGATTACTTGAGTCCAGGAGCTTGAGGCTGCAGTGAGCTACGATGATGCCCCTGCACTCTACCCAGGGTGACAGAGCAAGATTCTGTCTCCAAAAAAAAAAAAAAGCATGTTTACTCAATGAGTGAATAAATGGAAATAATTTAGCATTTTAGCTCATTAGTCTTGTAGACGTCTCTTGGGGATACCTCCAAATAATGCTTTTTCCATGTTCACAATTGTATTTCCATTTAAAATTAAAATTAACTCCCATAAGAAATTTTGAAGAATTTCAGTGAGTAGAGAGAGATGCAAGAGGATGAAATCTAATAACAAAATTGACGTTATTGGGGAGATAATCTTTTACTTTGTGACTCAAGCTCGATTATTTTCATTTAAAGTTTAAGGGAAGAATCAGTTCAGTATGTAGGAGGAAATTATAAAATGGTGACATGTATGAATAGTTTGTAGAATAGTTCCAATTATGTTTGCACCTCTGTCTGTATGTGAATATGATGCCTAAATAACATGTGCTAAAATGAATGAAGTTCTTAGATAAAGAAATTCTTATAGTTAGCTATACCTGGATAATCACTCAAATGGAAACCGCGTTGCTACTGCGTTAGGAAAAGAGACTTTGTGAAGAAGAATCATTACATAAGCCAGTTGCCTTTAAAATGATCTGTCCTCAGTTAAAATCAAAGGATTGCTGGGAGAATATGAAGACAGGTAAATTGTTAATAGAGTTTCTCTTCAGTCGTCTGCTAAGTCTTGCCCTTTGGCATAATTTATCCACTTCTTGATTGTTAATTAGCCTCATAGTCATAAACTACGATCTTATTGGAAAGAGTGGAAGAGCTTTGAATGATGGATAAAATATCTGAGGTGCTTGATTGATTTCTTGCATGACTTGAGGATCTAAATGTAGCAATTCACAAAATCATTGCCTAGATTGACAAAGATCTAGAGAAAATTCAAGCCACGGTTTTTCTTTTTCTTTCTTTTTTTTTTTTAAGGTACTTTTTTAATGATCTCATCCAGGTTATGGTTTCAAATACTATCTGTACACCACTAGCTCTTATCTCCAGCCTGGACCTCTCCTCTGAATTCCTGACTTGTGTATCCGGTTACCTCCTTAACACCTCCAGCTGCAGGAATGTCTACTTAGAATCTCAGTTCAACATATCCCAAACCTTCCGTCATCCTTCCCCATCTGATCAAGTGACAACTCTATCCTTCTGGTTGGTAAGGCTGAAAACTTTGGAGTCACCCTTAATTCCTCTTACATACCTCATATATGACATGAACCCTGTCAGCTCTGTTTCCAGAATAGGTCCAGAATTTGACCTTTTACCCTACCTACTACTCTACTCTGGTCTGTTAACCTCTCACTGGTCTATTCAAAGACACCCAGATGTTCCTGTTTTTGTTTCCAATAGTTGTCTCTCAGTTCCCCTTCCCCCTTCCCCCATGCTCCCAGTTTTATTTGAGTGCATCTTTGTAATTATAAAATAAAATACATAGAATCTGTGAGTGACATTTTCTTAGTGAACCTGTGTTCTCTTGATTGCTTGACTGGTTGGCTGGCTGTATCATTCCACATTAAGAATCTTGTTACTGTAGAACTTTGGTGTTACTGCTTTGTTTCTGCTTTCATTCCGTTGTTACTTTGGGAGTCTGTTCACAGCACTTTCCTCCCCGGAAGCTTTTAGAATTCTCTACTCCTGGAATTCACAAATGTGACCACACTTTGTTTTGTTTTGTTTTGTTTTGCTTTTTCCTGAGTGTTTCTCTGTGGACCATGTGAGTCTGAAGACAGAAATCTTTTTAAAAATTCATTCTCCCTCTCTCTCTCCCCTCTCTTCCTCCCTCCCACCCCCTCCCCCTCTCCTTCTCTCTGTCTCTCACTTTTTCTCTAGCTGTCTAATATTAGTTTGTCTTGTTTCTGTTCCTTCCACTCCCATTCTTTTTTTATGCATCCTAGTGGATGCATTTATCCTCTTTTTTTTTTCTCTTACATTTTCATATCTCTGTCTCTTGTTTTTATCATTTGGAAGATTAAAATATAAAATCAACCGTAAGGAAAAATGCTCAACTGAAAGCAGCTTAAAGAGTCAAGATTAAGTTTAGACTGCCAGATAAAGATAGCAGACTGGACATGCTTTTACTTTTCTTTCCTTTTGATAAATCCTACCAAAACTACATGAGAGGGACTTTTTTTTTTTTTTGAGACAGAGTCTCATTCTGTTGCACGGGCTAGAGGGCCATGGCGTCAGCCTAGCTCACAGCAACCTCAAACTCCTGGGCTCAAGCAATTCTTCTGCCTCAGCCTCCCGAGTAGCTGGGACTACAGGCATGCGCCACCATGCCCGGCTAATTTTTTACATATATTTTTAGTTGGTCAATTAATTTCTTTCCATTTATAGCAGAGACGGGTCTCACTCTTGCTCAGGCTGGTCTCGAACTCCTGACCTTGAGCCATCCTCCCGCCTCGGCCTCCCAGAGTGCTAGGATTACAGGCGTGAGCCACCGGCACCTGGCCGAAAGGGAGTTTTTTTTTTTAAAGGGCAGAAACCCATAAAGGACAAAGTAGATTTGGAAAGGAGACAGCATCAACAAACTTTGGGGGACTGAAAAGCAAATAGATGAGTTTAAATGACTTCTTAGCAAAATTGAGAGAGCTGCAACCTAAGCAGGCAGTGGGTAAAGCCAAGAAGTAACCTGACTTACACTCCCGAACTCCTAAGAGGCTCAGCAGTTGACATCAACAGGTACTAGAAGACTGTGAAGTTACAGGGGATGAGGTGGAGCTAAAAACTGGAGGATTAGTGCTCGCTTCGGCAGCACATATACTAAAATTGGAACGATACAGAGAAGATTAGCATGGCCCCTGCGCAAGGATGACACGCAAATTCGTGAAGCGTTCCGTATTTTTATGTATATACTCTATGGACTACTTTGACAGAGTAGATTTTTGAATGTAACAAGGTAAGTCAGCTTGAGTGGTAATATATTTTGGGAAATCAGCTCACTACAAATTGTGACCGTAAACATTGTACTGTAAATGCTTTGTAGTTTTCCCCCAATTTAAAAAAAAAAAAAAACTGGAGGATTAACTCAAAGTTTGTTTAAACAGTGATCAGGCCTTAATCCCCTTTTGTACTTGACACAACTAGACAGCCTGGTATTCTCTGGAGAGGATGACATAGAGGTTCTGGAGAAAGGCAGGCACAGTAGAGAACAGACTAATGACACTAATGCCAACATTAAGTGAATGTAGACATACTGGATGCTGAGACATCTACGTGGAGAGAGTATTATTTTATCCCTCTCCTACTAAGTGGTGGGTTTCTTTAACAGGAATTAATACTAAATTTTATTAGATGCCATGTAAGCAGTTATATCTGATTATATAATTTTCCCTTTTGCTCTCGTTAACAGCTTTAAGAAGTATAATTTACATACCATAAAATGTACCCATTGTAAGTGTACAGTACGGTGGGAGTTGTGCAGCCATCACCATAGTCCAGTTTTAGAACAAAACTCAAAAAGTTTCTTTGTGCCTGGTTAGTCCGTACTTGCTCCCGCCACCAGTCCCTGGCAGCCTCTAGCCGTTGTTCTCTTTGAACGTCATTTCGTTGTCTGTGTGGATGGGCTTTCCCACACGCTTCCCACTGGAACTCTCGTGAAGCCTTTTCTCTTACATCCCTGTCCCACACTGAGTGTCCTTGTTGATCCAAAGAATCAAGCCTTTCTTTAGCTTAGGAAAACTTCGGGGGCCACACGTGCCACTTGTCAGTGCCTCCTCTCTCTTCAGACCCTTCTCTAACACTCACCCCAAGTCCCAGGCAGATACAAGCTTCCTCCTTCCCCCCTTTTCTGTGCTTACTGTTTAATAAGCTGCTCATTCGGGAGAACGACTTCGTGTCTACCGGGACTATAGGCTCGCCACCCTCCTGAGCAGCTGGGACTACAGGCCCGCGCCGCCATGTCTGGCTTCAGGTTGGCTATTTTAAGAGTTTGGGAAAGCAGAAATGTAAGCTTTAAACTAGTTTTGTGCTTATCAAACTTCGTCCTATTATGTTTTACTACTTGGCATCAGCTTCTTTTCCCCCTTGTGTTCCTTGTACGTAGCAAATTAACTATTTGTTGATCACATGAAGGGTTGTTTTTTTTTTTCCTGAAAATTTTCCTTGGTTAGAAAATGTATGGTTGAATAACTTGATATTTAATGGGGAAAGGTGTAATAATTGAAGACAATATTAAGAGTATTTTTTCAGATAAGTAATATGAATTAGTGTAGATCAACTTTCTTTTGCCATCCTTTGCTTTACAGAAATGTTTCAGGACCTCTCTTACCTACAGTTTCAGAGAGATCCTGTGTAAACGCGTTCTGCTTCATAGTAAACATTCTAAGGGCCACTGTTGTTTTGTTATTACGTCACCATCTAAAATGTCAAGTTGCTTTTTTCATTTTGCAATTCTCTCTTCGTGTCATTTTCCCTAAATTCTTATTCTTACTAGTCAGCATTCCCTTAAACTTTGTCTGAAATATTCACAGTTGAGGAGAGAGATACCCAAGTAAGTCTGTGTATAAGTAATCCAAGGGGAGGAATCTTGCAGAGAGGAAGCAAGTGAGGTTGCAAATGAGAGAGGCTCGTTAGCTGAGTGAGGTCTCAATCCTGTAATTGTGGGAGAAGACTTTGGGGTACTACAGGGGAGACGGGGGAACATTAGTGAAGATAATGAAATATATTGGTGAAAAGGACACAGTGGGCTCTAACAAGAAGGCTTTGGGGTTTTTTTAGTCAAACATGCTTTAGACTTTAGAGGTAAGGAGTTGGTCTTAAGAATATTTTGCAAACGGAGAGAAAAGTCATCTGGGTTGTGAACTCTGGAGGTACAGTGGTTTTTTTATCTTCAGGTCCCTGCTGATTGATGTGATAGATGCTGAGGAGACTGAGAATATTGCAGAGAGAAGGGCAGCAGTAAGGTCTGTTCGGGGTTTTAAGTTCACGAGAAGAGACGGCAGAGGCTGGGGGGCAGACGTTTTCATTCAGTGCGGTAATATTTGCTAATAGGAAGAAAGCGGTGCGGGTAAGAGGAAGCAGGGACCACAGAAGAGAGCACAGGCGTGCAGAAAGTGGAGGTCTGTGGAAGCAGGCTGTGGTGCGGCTCAAAGAGCAAGCCTATAGAATCTTACTTTGCAAAGCTCCGCTCCCAAGTGCAAAATCCAGAGTCCGCTCGCGAGCACCCTGCCTTCGGGCCTGTGCAGGGCACTGCACTGTAGAGGAAATGGTGCTGTCTTGGTATTTAAGTAATGAAACCTTGCGTTAAATCCATAAGCAGTAGCTTATTCCAGATACGCTGTATCTCAGATGGCTTCAGCAGGAGCTGGTGTGTGGCGCTGAATGTGCGACAGGAGCTGTACCTACGTGTGTAACTGTCAGAGAAGAAAAATACCAGCTGCAACTTTGTTTCCCAGTTCGTTGCTTTTGTATGTAGGCTGTTCTTTAAATATTTTGGGGATTTTTTTCCCCCATTTTCTCACCCTATTGATACTGAATTATTTCGTTAAGCAGTCATCTTCTCTTTTTAAATTTCATTTGATTTACTTGATAGTAAATACTGTTCGGTACTTTTGGAAATGGCTTACTTAATAGCATTATCCAGTGTGGGATTTATTCAGGAAATACTCAGATGTCAGCTCTATGGAGAGCGCTGTATTAGTTTCTGTTGCAGAGATGATTAGATACATCTTTCTCCTGAAGATCTTTAAATTCTAAAAGAGGTCTGGTATCGGCAGAATGACAGAATGCTCTGTAGTTTTCAGAGGAAGAACAGGTTACTTCAGCCTGGGTGGAGTTGTGTGTTGGTTAAGTTTGTGTGTCAACTTGACGGGGCCGCAGTGCCTAGATATTTGGTTAGACATTCTGGATGTTTCTGTGAAGGTGTTTTTGGATGAGATTCACATTTAAATCGGTAGGTTTTGAATGAAGTGGTTAGCCTCCGTTATGTGAATGGGACTCCTCCAATCAGTTGAAAGCCTTAACGAGAACAAGACTGACCTCTGAGCAAGGAGGAATTCTGCCAGCCTACTCTGCAGAGTTTGGATTTACCAGACCGCCACGATCCCGCGAGCCAGTCCTTAAAGTAAATTTCTCTCTGTGTGTGCATCCTGTTGGTTCTGTTTCTCTGGAGGACCCTGGGTAATACAAGTCATATCTAAGTTGAGGTGTAGGATAGCTTAAGTGTGGTAGAAGCTATAGTAAATAGAAGACAGAAAACCTGATCTGTGTGCCGAGAATAATGAGCTTGGTTGGAACTTAAGTCTGAATAAGTAGATTGAGACCAGGTCTTGCAGCTGACACTTGACTGAAGAGCTTTAATTTTAAGACTACCATCATAGGTCTTATTCTGAATTTCAGTTTGAACTTAACTTGGCCTTTTAGTTTCTTAAGTTTGTCAGCATTTCTTGGATAATTTGTTGCTTTTATTTGTTGCTCTCCAATTTTGGTATTCAACAGACTTTTTTTCTTATCAGTTGATGTTAGAGCCTAATTTATAATTCTTAGTTTATGTCCAAGAGTTCAGGCTTAGGGAAAATGTTAATGTTGTCACTGGCAGGGGTGGGAGGTACTCGCTTTACTTAACTGTGTATTTTAAGTATATAAGGTTTACCATGTTTAAACTTAGAAAGTTGTAGTATTTTGTAATGGTGACATTGTGTTGGGAAGTTTGTCATTCTCTCCCTTCTGGCCGTGTACTATGACAGTATAAGTATTAATGCACTGGGCACCAGTTTGGCATTAGGATGATGTTTGAGCTTGCCTTCAACTGGAAACTTTCTATTTATTGATTGACTGATTGATGGATAGATGGATGGTCTCATTCACTGGAAACGTTCGTTTGTAGCCAGTTCACTGTGTTGCAGGTGGTCCATGGTTTAACTTTGAATAATGCTATCTTCAGTGTTAAAATAATCAGATTTAATTATACAGTAGGTATTTTAGGTAACTAGGGCATTTCAGGCTGTCCCACGGGGCTGAATAGCTGACAGCTGCTCAGCTTGGCTTCTAGAGGACTTACTGCTCATCAAGGTAAATGTTACCTTCATTGTCTTCTCTGTGTCCCAAAGCTCAATTCCCAAACTTTGGGATTTCTGTGGACTTGAAAAATCTTTGTCACGCCCACCACCACTAAGAAATATGACATAGGTTGCCACATTTTTCTTTTGCCGAATGAGGACATTAAATAGATCAACAGTGAAAGAAAGGATATTTTAACACCTCACCACAACCACCAAAGATATAAATAAATACAAATGTAGAAAGAACACGGCCTCTTAATACTGATTGTGTTTTACATGGCATACATTTAGCTTTAGGCAACACCCACTCTATTCTTCTTTTTTAAAAAAAAGTTTTATTTAGCTGTAGGTTAATGAATACTTTCACACAGATGACATTTCAGAACTGTAACTTAGTACTTGGAATAGAACAATTACAACAGAACAATTCACTACTTGAATATGATGAGTAGTCATACATCTCCTTTATCCTCTATTTTCTTACCAGTTCGATCCTTTGGTACAGAAGACAGACCAACAGATCGTCCAATACCGCCTCGGGATGAAGTCTTTGAATACATTATTTTCCGAGGGAGTGATATTAAAGACCTCACTGTTTGTGAGCCACCGAAACCGCAATGTTCTTTGCCTCAAGATCCAGCTATCGTCCAGGTGACTTACAGTAAATTTGTCTTGGAGTGCAAGTAAAGCTCACGCACAGCCTTGGCTTTCGCCTCTCCCAGTTGGATGTTCCTGGAGCTTATCATTTCTAAGTTACTTGAATACCAGAAAGTAATGTTCTCATCTAGGGTTTTCTCTTTGAATCATAATATAGGACTAAATTAGGTAAGAAATAGCTGAGAAGTTTATTTTTATTATAAAATATTTTCTAATTTCAACAGTTACAACAGGTAACATTGAGGGCTAACTCTGTAAGAAGCACTATTCAGGCCGGGTGCGGTGGCTCACGCCTGTAATCCTAGCACTCTGGGAGGCCGGGCGGATTGCCCAAGGTCAGGAGTTCGAGACCAGCCTGAACAAGAGTGAGACCCCGTCTCTACTAAATATAGAAAGAAATTAGCCAAACAACTAAAAATATACAGAAAAGATTAGCCGGGCATGGTGGCACATTCCTGTAAGTCCCAGCCACTCGGGAGGCTGAGGCAGAAGGATCGCTTGAGCCCAGGAGTTTGAGGTTGCTGTGAGCTAAGGTGACGCCATGGCACTCTAGCCCGGGCAACAGAGAAAGAGTCTGTCTCAAAAAAAAAAAAAAAGAAGCAGCACTATTCAAAAGGGACTACATAAGTAAGTCAATCCTCAGAACACCTTCTGAGCTTGGTACCATAATTTTTTCACTTTTGCAAGTGAGGAAATTGAGGTGGAGCCGTAATTTGAACAGATCCAGGCAGTCTGGCTCCAGAATTGAGGATCCATGCCACTGCACTGTTTAGCTATGGTTCATATTGCAAACCAGGGTGATAACGGCTACTCTTAAGGAAGATTATTAGGCTTAAGGGAAGGAAAAAAGCTCAATCACATACTGCACATTATGTAATATGCCATATTGTGTAAGATAGCACAAACATAAATGAATTTTAACATACTTAGATAAATTTTTGAATTTCCTAAATAAGGTATTTAAAAAAACCTAAATATTTTCAGAAAAAGAAATGAAATTTTTATATATTTTATTAAATAAAAAACCATGATATCTAATTATAAATTATGAATTAAAGAGGATATCCATTACAGTACATGTTTACATGTTCATTGGAAACATATAAAAGCTCTCTGAATTTCAGCTATAACAGAAGCAGCTTTACATAAGAGTATTTTTACTTGAAGGCATAGGTAATTAAAAGGTTGTGGCCCTTTTAAGAATGGATTCTTAAAATATATATCATCTTGCATAGGATTTGTCTTACTTTGAGGTATTAAAAGAAAAAATACTAATGAATTCTTCTAAAGAAAATAGAAAATGGTATGTAAAATTAAAGTGGAAAAGAGAAATGTACCTTGTAACATTTATTTACTGTGTTTTCCTGAGTATTAGATAAGCTTTTGAATAAGAAATTATAAGTTTTGTTTTTGCAGCATGAACTGGAGAAATTCTCTACTCTCAGCTATGCCTTCTTTTTAAGTCTTATTTTTGGGGAAAGAAATCTGAAGGAATCCTAAAAAATCTCTTAAATGGAGGAAGAAGAGACACATAGAGATAAAGCAGAGACTGGTGTTATCTTACTGTCTCTTGTATACGGCTTTCGATCATTCTCCAGGGAACCACTCATTTGAGTAATCAGTTTTATGGAAGGAGAAAACCCAAGACAGCACAAATCAAAATGATATTAAGTAACTTCTTCCAACCATCATGAACTTCTACTTGATCTTTTTTATTCATTCATTCAGCAGTATTTTTTTAGTATCTGGTTTGTGCTTGACCCTAGCAGTGAACCCACCACACAGATAAGCTCCTCCCATCAATGAACTCATCTCCTGGTGTCCTTTAATTTACTTCATTATATATTATGAAATATTTTATAATAAGATAAATTAATATATGAAGTATATATGTTAAATATATTAAAATATGTATTTTAGGTTTGGTAAGTTCAGGTTTTTATAAAAAACTTAATGTAGCTGTAGATAAAAATGTAAATGGTTTTGTGTGGGTATGTTTGTTCCTGTATCTCTTTGCTGTGAATTTAATAGTAGGCCTCAAATGATTGAAAGTGAGAATAAAATCAGCACCAGACAAAACCCACTGTTACTAAATGTGATTTTTCTCATATTTTTCTTTAAGCAATATCGCTTTACTTACTCATGTAACTTTTCTTTAATTCTTTGCTAAATCTGCTATAAAACTCTTAACTTGGGGAATTCATTGTGGAAACAAGTATTTGTAAATCACGTTGTGTACAGGTGGCACATAGAGACAAATGCTGGAATTAGAAGGTTGTCCAACTGTGGTTATTAAGCACTAATGTTATTAATAGATGTTAATATTAAATGCATATTGTAATTGCTTTTGTGGCTAGTAGTTATAATTTAATAGTTTTCCTAAAAATTAAAAAAATCGGAATTTTTTCCCCACTATATACGTGTTGCTTAGTAGAGCTTGGAAAATAACCCACGGTTTTCTTTCAGTCTTCATTAGGCTCATCAGCGTCTTCATTCCAGTCCGTGGGCTCCTACGGACCTTTCGGCAGGATGCCCACCTACAGTCAGTTCAGTCCCAGTTCGTTAGTCGGGCAGCAGTTTGGTGCTGTTGGTGTCGGTATGTCTTCTTTTCTTTCTCCTTGTTTATTTTGTGTTTGTGGGTGTGAGTGGGTGATCCCCCCTTCTTTACTACAAAGATATAGGAAACTTACCACAAACATTCTGGAAATGTTGTTTTATGTTCCTTTTGTTACTGTTGTTATGGTGTTGAAAAACATATTTTTATTACTATTTTAAAGCCTTTATTTAATGTCCTTAATAATTAGTGATTTTATAGAAGTCAGCTTTCAGAATAGTCACAATTTTTTAAAACCTAGGTATATCCAATTACCAAATTTTATTGAGTGTTATTTTAAATTTACATAAGGTATGTCCACTTAAAATACCTTTTCAGAGAGGATGAGTTTTTAAAAAGGGCATTGGAGGTGATGTCATTATAATTAGGGAATGATGATGCCATTAAGGAGTATTGATTATTTTATATGGAGTGTGGATGATTATATCATTTAACACCCACCTATGAGAAATGCTCACACATAGCATGTTTCAGGGATGGGTGCTTTGTTTATCGTAACAGGGTTTTCTAAACAAAACTGTAATGAAGTGTATGCAGGGGCTGCTGGGCAATCCTACTTACGACTAGAGGACAAAGGCCACTGCGTGCAAAAGCTCAGTGTAATCAGATCAGATCGGTGTTGTTTCTGAGGATGTTGTGGGAGGTTCTCCTAGGCCTCTCCTGAGCTTGCTGGAGCAGCAGCCTGACTGGACTGCACCTCTAAGGGAGGTCCCAGCGGCTCCCATTATCTGGGATACTGTGCTATGTTCTGGTGCCCCATTTTAACAGGGATATAAACAAGTAGAATTCATTAAATTAGGAGGAATCCAGAAGAGAAAGAGGGGAATGTGTCTTAAAGACCATGTAAAATGAGAAATGGTCGAAGGATCTGGAGTTTCCTAGTCTGGAAATGAGCAGATTGCCAGGGGCATGAGCATAATCCTTGTATGTTTTGGGAGAAGAGGGTAAACTGCTGTAGTCTGAACTGGTGAAAATAAGAAAAGTGATGAGAGAAGAGATAGGCAGGTAAGGGGAGGGCTTTATAAACTGAGGAGACTGGCTCGAACTTTTATGTTGACAGTGGAAGCCATCGGAAGGCCTTAAGCACTGTTAGTAATGTGATTATGTTTGTATTTTATGAACGATTATTCTGTCATCTTTAGACTGGATTTAGAGGTTAGGAGGAGGGGCTGTTGAAATACAGAGAAAACCTACGCGATGAAATAATAAAGAAAAGAGCACAGGATGTGAGAGTGAGTGATCTCTAAGTACTGTAGAAACTTGGAGAATTGACATGATGCAGTACAGCAGAGAACTGGGCCCTTTCTAGGGATGTTACTACTCATATTAGAACTTTTTGCAGCTGCATTAGGCAGAATGCAGCCCCACAATCCCACCTTAAGGGAAAGCACTGAAACTAGATTTTGCCTTGGAAATGCTGAAAAAACTTCTAGTAGACCTGTGTGCTGATTTGGCCGTTTGTACAGATACTTAGTATTAGAATAATTGAACTTTACTGTTGGTGTCGAATATACTATCTCTGCTACTTGTGTAGCTGATGTGGGTCCTCGCTGTCCCATCTGCATAACTGCCTAGGACAGCACTGCACGTGTTATAAAAATTGTTTGCATGCAAGGATACTGGACTGGCTTTCTCCTCCCTATTATTGTCAATAGATTTCCCAGACTGTTTTTCAATATACTTTAATTAATTTTGGAGATGACTAATTTGTACAAATGTTGTGGGGGGGGGGCAGGCAGACAATCATTGTCATTAAAATGCTGTATTACATTACATAATTCAAAGATATAAAAGATTTTTTTTTAATTTTTTATCGTTTAAAAAAAATCTCAAGCTGGAAGCTCCTTGACATCCTTTGGAACGGAAACATCAAACAGTGGCACCTTATCCCAAAGCAGTGCAGTTGGTTCTGCCTTTACACAGGACACAAGATCTCTAAAGACACAGTTATCTCAAGGTAAGCTGTTTTTGCCTTCCAGAATTTCCATTTTAAACTCCTATAGTGGTTTTGTCTTTCTCTGAATGTAAGAGTTCTTGTAGCTCATGAATCACATGTATAATTTCTACTTGGTGGGCTTTTTTCCTCCCAATTACTGTATTGCAATAAATATTTTATTGAATGACCCAGTATAGTCTAAATAGACTCGTACTATTTAGACGTTTCGCAGTTCTCAGATCATGAAACTGAAATGGGGGGCATTCTCCAATTTGACTTTTTTTTTAAAAAAAGCAGTTATTACACTTGCATACAACATTTATATATATCAAATCAGCCCCAGACTCACCATTGAAAATGAGCTATCCTAGATGAATTTGAAGTATCATTTAGGGAGGAAAAAAAACTGTATTCGTTATACTTTTGCATCTTCCTAACATCCTCAGAAGATGTAGAGCAGTGGTTCTCAGTGTGGACTGCCCACAACTGAACCGTCTGGAGAGCTTCTCAACAATTCAGACCCTAACTGAGACCTTCATCAGAATCCCTAGAGCCTAGGGATCTGCATTTAACAAGCTTCTTAAAGGATCCTGTTTCATTTTTTAAATTTCTGTCTTCTACCAACTGGTCTCATAACCTAAAGTAGTCACAAGATCCCATATCTGTTTTTATCCACTGCTAAAGTGGGTATTATTGGTTTATTGCATTATATGGATTTATTTTGGATGTTTACTTTTTTAAAAAGGTAATATAAAGTCATTTTTAAAAGATGCTATAATCACAGGACAATATTTTAAAAAGCTTTTAAGGGTAAAAATCAAACCAGTGTTAAACGTAATCCTATATAGTTCACTTAAGATATTTTGAGATAGTTGTTATTCATATTGATTTAAAATGCTAATTTTTAAACATCCTAAGTTTGTTATGGATGAGTTAGAAATATAGTAAGCATAAGGGAGAAAATAAGAATACCCATAATCTCACTACTCCAAAATAATATTTACATTTTGGTGTGTATTTATTTGGATTTTTTTCTACACTAATGTAAGTGCTTGTGTGCATGTTTTTTGGTTTGGGTTTTTTGGGGTTTTTTTGTTTTTGTTTTTGTTTTTTTGTTTGTTTGTTTTTTAAGAATTCTTTCTTTACTTAGGAAAATACTTATCTTTCTAAGTACCCATTTCCTAAACTATAATGTGAGACTTTCCTGATAAATTAACAGACTTACCTATATAGTACCTTTAGCATAGTGCCCAATGCATAGAACTTGCCAGCAACAAACTTAGTACTGAAGTACCCTCGGGCGCAGTGGTTCAGGACTGTAATCCTAGCACTCTGGGAGGCCAAGGCGGAAGGATTGCTTGAGCTCAGGAGTTTGAGACCAGCCTGAGCAAATGCGAGACCCCATCTCTACTAAAAATAGAAATTAGCTGGACAACTAAAAATAGAAAAAATTAGCCGCACACGGTGGCGCATGCCTGTAGTCCCAGCTACTCGGGAGGCTGAGGCAAGAGGATCGTTTGAGCCCAGGAGTTTGAGGTTGCTGTGAGCTAGGGTAACGCCACAGTACTCTAGCCCAGGCAACAGAGCGAGACTCTGTCTCAAAAAAAAAAAAACATATTGAAGCACCAGAAGAATTCTTATTAAAATCACAAATAAGGATACCTGATCCCTCAGCATTATTCTAGAATTTTTAACTAAATCAGAACACTTGAAAAAGAAGTAAGAGGAATAAATATTAGAGTTAGCATTATTTGTCAATGCTGTAATTTTCTACTTGGAATGGGGAATTCACTGAAAAACCTAGAACTGAAAAGGGAGTAAAGTCAGGCAGAGGTAAAATATTAATATAAAACAAATATATAAAAATCAATAATTGTCCTAAAACCTAATCCATTGATTATATAATGGGGATAAAAGATGTTCACAATAATGCAAAAAATAAATTGTGCACAAAGTATGTAATAAGAAACATGGCACACTTCTGTGATGAAAAATGCTTAATGTAATAGAGGGACCTAAAGCCACATATAATGGGGAGAAACACACCTTGTACCTAGGTAAAAGACTCAGTATTGAGAAGACGTTATTTCTCCTATTAGTTAAATTTGTTGCACCTTCAGTCAATGCAAATGGAATAGTAGGAGAACTTAATAAAACATAGAGATTATCCTAAAAATAAATATGGAAGTATAGCTGGACATATATGAAAAATAAAAGTAGTGGGCTTACCTACTTAATAATAAAATATACATAAAATAAAGTGGTACAGGAGTAAATTTAGAGATGAATGGAACAAAATAGAAGTCAGAAACATCCAAGTATAAATAAGAATTTAGTAGATGGTAAAGGTTTTATTTTTAAATTAGTAGAGAAAGGCTCGCTATCCCAGTAAATAATGCTGGGACAGACAACTGTCTGATCATTTAGAAAAAATAACTCTAGATTCCTTACCGCATACTGAGCATTAAAAAAAATAAATTTTAAATGATTAAAATTGTTAAAAATACTTGGAATTTTTACTACGAGAATAACATGAAGATAGTTCAAGGTAGTGTGTTTTTATTATGCTGAAATGGCTTCTGGGTTTATTCCTAATATGTCCAGTATCACCTATATATATTTCCCTATTTATAACAAAACTGACATCATGATTAGCAGACTTTAGTAGTAAAAAGGTTTTTTAAGTACACAGTGAGTTTGTTACTTGCTCTGATTGCCCTCTCCTGTGTTTGTTGGTCTGTAACACTTGTGATTATAGGGGCTTTTCTCAAACAAAAGCCTTGATAAAGTAGTTTTACAAACTTATAAAGTCGTTTAAGGTAGTACTGTAAAATTAACTAAAGCAATAGGCTTTTCAAAAAACCTGACACGTGTTTTGTAAGTGGTTGTAAAGTGTTTGCTCATAGGCCAAAACTTACATAAACCACTGTGATTGCCCATTATAATCATTAGGGAAAGTGTACTGTTTCTATCAATAGTAACTTAATTTTTGAATGGCTTAATGGTAACTTATTATCTTGGCTAAAGTAACTTTGTCATTAGTACCTGAAATGGTATTACACATTTGTAATTGCATATTTAGATAATCATAAACTTGGGGATATGATTAATACCATTAATATTGTCCCTGGAGCATCTGGGTGCACGGTAATCAGTTGTCAGCACTCACCAGTTCAGTTGTTTGGATCCTGTGCACAGACAGCGGTAACCCTTGCAGCATATTTGGAGATATTTTTGGACAAAATGAGCATAATTTTTAAGCAGAACGTTATGTTTTGGTACAATATCATGGGATATGAGAACTCTCTGAGCAGAGATTTGCAGCAAAGCATTATAGGGACAAAAAGCACGAAAGAGCACCCAGTCTCACGTTCTGCAGTTCATACTGTGACCAGCCTTTGACCTCACAAAAGGAAAACTAGAATTTGCGAGTACAAACCCCATATTAAGCCAAAACTTGCCAAGAAATCTTTCAAAAGTCCAGAAATGAATCTGGCTACTGTGTGAATTTATCTGAAGAGTTTATTTGTTGCTGGCCTTTTAGATTTTAATTACGCAAACTCCTAAGGTATCAAAGAACTTCACCTACCTTACTTTCTAGTTCTTTCATTTCAGTTATCTACGAAAAGTACTATTAATAAAAAAAAGTTAAAACAAGTCAGCATAATCTTGTGGTGGTTATTGTGGAAAGCCTATATCTGAGTTGCCTACTACATAATCCTTGATAATATTCCTAGGGAATCTCATACCAAGCAGCAATTTTTGAAAAACTTAAACTTTATTCCACTAGGTAGAAATACAGGTAAAGTTGTGAGGGTGGGCTTTTTTGTTTGTTTGGGGTTTTGTTTGGTTTTGGTCTTTTAATTTTTTTTAGTGACCTAGTGACCAGCCCTCTAAGGATAACCAGTTTTAAACTGTGGTCTAATAAGTAGATTGATTCAAATTTGTGCTTTGTGCTAAGCATTTGAATTGGTTGAAATAACTCTAGACTTTTTTTTTAGGGTCTAGATTATTTTGAAATCCCCAATAGGGTAGTTCCTTACCTTTTGGTTACGTTTTAGGTCGTTCAAGCCCTCAGTTAGACCCTTTGAGAAAAAGCCCAACCATGGAACAAGCAGTACAGACGGCCTCAGCCCACTTACCTGCTCCAGCACCTGTTGGGAGAAGGAGCCCTGTGTCAACCAGGCCTTTGCCATCTGCCAGCCAAAAAGCAGTAGAGAATCCAGAGCACAGGCGAGGTAGAACTTTAGCGTTTTACTGTTTCTCAGTTGACTGATCAACATTTCCTGCTCACTTTATTTTCATTAAAAGGATTTACTTCATGTGAATGATCCTAGAAGGTTTAAACTGAACTTGATAGAATGTTCAGTCTTTCAGCTTTGACTGCAAGTGGTAGGGGGGAGGTTAACAGTTGTTTGGACATTGCACAGGTTTTGGTTTCGGTTGTTTTTTCCCATTTCTGACTTTACAGAAGTTTTTGATGATGTTTTCTGAGTTGATTTGTCATTTTGCACGTCTTCTTCTATAGCCGAAGTACATCAAGTTCCAAGGCCGGAAAATGAGCAACTCAGAAATGACAGCAAGAGACACGTTGGTGAGTTCTTGAATCTGAAAGTCATATCCTGTGCTTCTCACTAGGGAGAACATTTTAAACACATGATACATAATTACTATAAAAAGTGAACGGGAGGGCTTGGTGACTCTACAGGATGAACACAGGGAGTGTCATTATGGTGACACAGTAGTTCTTTATCTTCGTTATGGTGGCGATTACGTGAATCTGTGTCTGTGGTAAGATAGGTAAGAGGTCATGATAAGATGTAAGATGTCGTAGATAAAGACACAAAGACATACCAAAAACTGAGTGCACGTGAGCCCGGCATAGTGGCTCATGCCTGTAATCCCAGCAACTAGGGAGGCCGAGATGGGAGGATCACTTGGCCAGAAGTTCAAAACCAGACTGTGGAACATAACATAGCAAGACCCGCCTATAAAAAATTTTTTTTAAAGATTAGCCAGGCATGGTGGCACCTGTACTCCCTACTATTCAGGAGGCTGAGACAGCAGGATCCCTTGAGACCATGAGTTCAAGGCTGCAGTGAGCTATGATTGCGTCACTGCACTCAACCTGGGAGACAGAGACTGTCTCTTTAAAAAAAAGAAAACAAAAAGGTACATGCAAAAATCAATGACATATCAGTAAGGTTAGTTGAGTTAATTATATCGTGCCAGTGTCAATTTCTTGGTTTTAACAATGTGCAATATTAATAGTTATTTATATAAGATGTTACCACTGGAGTTTGGAAAGTTATATGAAAGGCACAAGAGAAAACTTGGTACTATTTTTTCAATTTGTTATGTGTATAATTTTTTTAAAAGGTTTTTAAAAATGTCACTTTTCTAGAAAAAATCCTCCTTGATGGTAGACAATTGCCTTCTAATACATTCTTGAATGTTATGTGCTAGTAGGATTTGATTTGTGCACTTATATTTAGATTATTCTGTGGCTTCTGCTTTTGTTTTTTTTGGTTTTGTGTCATTTTCATGTTAGCATCATAAAATTGGTTGTTTTCATTGTTTTCTGTGCTTTTGGGAATGAAATTATCTATACAAGTTTGAAAATTTCCTCATTAAAATTATTTAAACCCAGAGCCTTTTTTTGAAGCAATTATTTGATAACTGTAATTTTCTTTTGTGATGATGTTTCTTTTTTCTGGTTTCTTTTTTTTTTTTTTGAGACCGAGTCTTACGGGGGTGCCCGGGCGCGCGTGCGGGCCGGGGCATCAGCCGAGCTTACAGCAACCTCAAACTCCTGGGCTCAAGCGATCCTTCTGCCTCAGCCTCCCAAGCAGCTGGGGATACAGGCATGCACCACCATGCCTGGCTAATTTTTTCTATATATATTTTTAGTTGTCCAGCTAATTTCTTTCTACTTT